>CAUYSK010045366.1:0-63765 GCA_963575035.1 Avahi laniger | reverse complement strand
AGTCTCACTCTTTTGGCTGAGCTAGAGTGAGTGCCGTGGCGTCAGCCTAGCTCACAGCAACCTCACACTCCTGGGCTCAAGCGATCCTCCTGCCTCAGCCTCCCAAGTAGCTGGGACTACAGGCATGCACCACCATGCCCGACTAATTTTTTCTATATATTTTTAGCTGTCTAATTAATTTCTTTCTATTTTTGGTAGAGACAGGATCTTGCTCTTGCTCAGGCTGGTCTTGAAGATTTTCGATTTTTAATCTTAGGGTAGCCAGGGTATTGTGGATGCCGGCTTTTTTTTTTTTTTAATTAGAATAAGCTATGATGAAAATATTTTCCTGTAGCAAAACAATTATTCAATCCCGTTTCCAACTTAGAACACTTCTTCTTCTATAATATCAATCGACCAGCAAGTTGATTTAAGGAACTATGGGGTGCATTTTACATAAATGCTACTACAAATGGTGATGAATTTGTTGACTATACTATAAAATTTGCCCATCTATCCCATATGTATCTGTTTATGTATAAATCTATATATCTATACATTTTTCTATATTCCCCTCAAATAAAATCAAGATTAAAGCAGTTATAAAAATAAAGAATTCAAGAAAGATTTTTAAAATATCAAAGGACAGTTCTTGCTCTCTTGAAGTCAAGGGAAGACTGATGTGCTTTGATTTAGAACATTAGATGTTTCATATTTTTAATTAAGTACTTTATAAACTATGTGTAAACAAGTCAAAAAATACATAGACATGTAGCAGCTAGACCATTATTGAACCATTCCAAAAGGAATGGTTAATAAAACCTATTGAATAGGTTTTTTTTTTTTGATTTGTTTTTTTTCTATACACTAACCTGTATAGCCAGGTTGATTTTATATCATCTTATTAAAAACCATACTTGTTCCATATATTTCCTCATATATCCCTCGAATATCAAGTATGCACAAACATCGTGCTAGATCTTTGCTATAGAAAAATAAAGATGCCATGCTCTTTCCATTTAGAGACCATATATTTTACAGAGGATCTTGTACGGTTCTGTTACTGTGCCTTAGAAGGCATAGTCATGTATGCTTATTTACATGTTGTTACAAAACTTCATTCAGATTTTTGTATATAATTATTGTTTTCATTTAATGCACATATACATTTCATTAGTATTCAACATAAATTAAGCCTCATAAAACTATGCTAAAAGTAATGTAAGATAAGAATAATTTTTAGAAAAGAATTTATAACATATAACATAAAGTGAAAATGCAGTATGAGAAATGTAATTGTACCCAAAGTGCCTAAAATTATCATTAAGAAATAATATATATCTCTGCTGGTTCTCACAATTTATACTTGCATTAAAAGGATACTGACAAGGGCCGGGCTGGTGGCTCACGCCTGTAATGCTAGCAATCTGGGAGGCTGATGCGGGAGCATTGCTTGAGCTCAGGAGTTCGAGACGAGCCTGAGCAAGAATGAGACCCCATCTCTACTAAAAAAAAATTAGCCAGGCAACTAATAATAGAAACAATTAGTTGGGCCTGGTGGCCCATACCTGTAGTCCTGGCTACTCAACAGGCCGAGGCAGTAGTATTGCTCAAGCCCAGGAGTCTGAGGTTGCTGTGAACTAGGCTGACACCATAGCACTCCAGCCCAGGTGGCAGAGTGAGACTCTGTCTCCAAAAAAAAAAGAATATTGACAGAAAATTCACTAACCCAAATGTAGTGTTCACTCTTTGTGGTTATTTAAGGCAAAATGAGACAATACTTGGGTGATAATTTCCTCACTGAAAATTTTCAGGAGCACTTTATAAATCACTCCATTCACTCTGTATGACCAGTTCCTATTAATGTAGTTAACCACTCATTCATTCAGTAGATATTTACTGAATGTAATACTGGATATAAACCAGTTTTTTAACAATAAAGTAAGCCTTTCTTCCCCCGTGAAACACACATTCCTAATAAAGGGAGATAGTAAGACAATAAATGATTAAATTTTATAGTATATTATGAAGTCATAGGTTCTACGTTAGACTGGGGTAAAGAATATTGAGAAAGTGGAAAGTTTGTTTTTGTTTTTGTTTCTGTTTTTAAATGGTCATGGTATTAATGGCTGAGAGAAATTTCATTTGAACAAAGCTTTGATAAGGATCTCGAGGGATTCAGTCCTGAACAGATGTTGTGAGGACGAACCTCCCAGGTTGAGAGAAGCCAGAAATGCCCGGAGGCGAAAGGTGGCCGATGTGTCTAATATTCCGTGTGGAGGCACAGGTGACTAAGGCGAGGTGGGGGTGGGAGAGAGGAGAGGGTAGGAGGACCAGAGGTCTTGTGGGGGCAGATGACGTAGTGCTTTACAGGCCATTTTAAGGAGTATCATTTTTCTCTGAATAAAACACACTCATTGAAGGGTGCCAGAAGTGATACAATCCAGATTTCATTTGAAAAGGATCTCTGTGATGAAAATATGCTGAGGAGAGAGAATAAGCACTAAGAGTAGGTAAGAAACAGTATGGTAGTCTAGTCATAGAACAGGAGAGCGTGGACGGTATGGTAGGATGTAGACAGGTTCTTGATATATGTTGAAGTTAGATCCACTAGAGATATCTATGGGTTAGACACACAGTGTGAGAGAAATGGAGAAATCAAGGTTGGATGGAGTGGATTGGGGGCATCGGGTGCTTTATTTTGGGCACGTTAGGCTTAAATACCTTTAATATCCAAATGGAAATAGCGAGTATACAAGTTTGTAGTATAGAAGAAATGTCGAGGTTGGAAAATTCCCTGACAATTTCTGAAAGTCATTAACAGTCGTTTCACACATGCTAATGAAGAACTCCATTCAGCCACCAGAGTGCACATAATATTCCCTTATTCTTCTGTTGTTCATCTCACAACTACACGTGTTGGGTATTACTGTTATTTCTCCTAAGTATTGTTGTCCTGGAAGGCATTCCAGTTCTTTCCAGTTCTTTGCAAAGGGCAGTGCTTTGTCTGATGGATACAATTATCTTCTTCTTTTTGACTATTGAGTATTAGCGTCTGAGAAAATCATAAAGTACAGTCTTCAATTGCAAAATGAGGGAATGTAACTTTTGCGCACGTGTCTGTGTGTGTCAATGAAAATGCATTACATTAATTTAGAGTAAAAATATTTAACATTCACATTTATGTAACTTTATAAAGATTGACTGCCAGTAGTCATATCCTCTAAATGGGGTTTCACATAAGATTTTGTCAGGAAAGAAAATTTTATATTTAACAGACACAAATCACAGTAAATTAAGATATCGATATCAGTATTCTTATTTTCTTTATTAATAAGTAATTTGACTTGCTAAATAACAAAAGATATTTTAAGATTAAAATAATATTTTCTTATCCCTAATAAAAATAAACTTTATATTACTTATTAGTATAGCTTCAATGCTTTTAAAAACTGTGATAAATGAGATTATGTAAAATAAATATTATGACTTTATAGCTGTTTTTCCTTTATTATTCTATGAATGAGATAGAATGTTTGCATGTTACAGAGTCAAAACTCAGTTGTCCATGATTTGAAATTTAATTCAGTAAAGCTGAGCAGATATTTATGGAACACAAATACTTGAACACGGATATTTTCCTCACGTGATTCACATATAGACTGAAGTGAAGAAGAAATTGACATATATCAAATCTACTCCCTAGCCTCTTCTATTTTATGACCATCCTTGGTCCAATTGAAGAGACATTGGCTGTTACAGAAGTTGGAGATGTCCTGTCTAGTACTTTGGCCTTACAGTTTTATTATCTGTAAAATATGTATTAATAACTCATCTAAGGCATCAATGGGAAAGAAATCATTTAATATATGTAAGTTATTCAGAATAGTGAATGCTACATAGTAAAAGATATGTTTACAAGAATTATTAAATTATTTTACCATTCAATATTATGTAGCTATTTGACTTGATTTTCTTCATTTCTGAGATTATACAAAATATTTCATGTCAATTATTTTCAATAAATATTTTTAAAGTATTTTAAACGTTCTTAAAATAATTAGGAATGTTTTTCTAATAGAAAAAATATTTTGTGAAGATTTAAGAATCTATTATTAATAGAATGTTATTGACATAACAGTGTAAATAATTGGATTTAAGGGTAAAACAAACTTCCTTTTATGATTACATATGTTAGGTAGGTGGTGCACTCTTAGTTTTTAATTTAGCTGTACAGTCTCAGGTTAATGTGTTTATATATTATTCTTTTTAGTTCGAAATAACTTTAAGCCTACAGAATATTTATAACTATCAATATAATTTTTATTTTCCTGAACCATTTGAGAATAAGTTGCTGAATAATGACCAGTCAAAATAATCTTAAAAATTTATAAATTGTTACTATCAAATACTCAAACTCCATCAAGTTTTATTCATTGGCCCAATAATGTCCTTTAGAGAAAACAGATCCACTAAAGAATCACAAGTTACATTTTTTTCTTCATGTCTCCTTGGTTTCTCAGGTTACTCAATAAAATTAGTGCGTATGTTTCTTCAGGTATACAATGTACACCTATAGAGTTATTGTTATTTATGGGAGAGTTGCCATTAGGTTTTGGGGACTGAAAAATATAGATTAACAGAAAGTGATAAGGACTAATTTTCTCACAAAATTATATATTGAAATAAAAATGTTTCCTTATTAGTATTAGGAGTCTTATACTAATAATGTTTGTAATATTATGTAATAAAGTAGTGATCGAGGCAGAAAAAGGGAAGAAAGCATCAGTTATAATACAAAGAAAAAATACTCAATTAGTATGCATCAACAATTTTGAAAATTCAGTAAAGTTTTAAAAAATAACGGTAATTAGTACAATGAGAAACTGCACCCCCAAATATTCACAATGAACCTGTAATACATGACTGCCATCATCTAAGAAACATCAATTTTCCAGTGATTGGGAGGATTTTTACCATTTCAAATGGCTGATTGTTATACAAGCGATTTCCTAGAACATGTGAAATTTAAGTCATTGAAATCATTCTTAGCTGGTATTTTTTTACTGTATAGAAATAGCCTTAATGTACCTTCCATTACTTATAGATGAACCATAAACCCAAATGTGTCAGACAGGTAAATGCAGTAAAAGGCTAGAAGTTGTTTAAAGACAATCCAGGACTTTTCCTTTGTTCAATGTCTTCTAGGAGAATCTAAACGTAACCATTTCTTTCTTAGAAATGCTATAGTTTCTGTACTAAAATAGAACTGATGACCTAAAACAGAAAAGTCCATGTGCTTTAAATGTATGAAATGTGTTTAAGCAAGACCTGTTCCAAATTAGGTAAATGAATTTAATTTTACTTGGGAAATAAAAACCAAATTTTATCTTCCATTATTTCCCAGATCGTAATCACTGTTTTGAAATGTCAGTTACTTAGGATTGATACTATTTGGAATTATAATAGAACTATTATATATTTTTTCATAAAATGAAGAAATTAGTTTTTTAAAGTCTTATTTTTCGGGCATAGAATGGGGTTTCTGTGCATATGTTAGCCTCTTTATAAAAAATGTAGTCTAATATTTTGGTCAGTTTTGGCATGCAACTTTCAGTGTAATAAGTTGTGGGCCTAAAAGTTATTCATTTAGAGAATTTGTGTATTAAAAGGTCTTGACAACTGTCTAAATGTATATATGCATATATAGAGGTAGATACAAATAGCATGTGTGTGTATATACATATAGATAGACAGTAATTTGAAATGCATGCCAGTTTCTCACCCATATTAAAATGAATAAACTGTGCAATTGCTTCTTAATTTCCACATAAAGAGACTACAGGTTCACATTACTGGATTTCTCTGAAATTTAAAGAATAATAAATGGATAAATGTAGTCATATGGGGGCAAAAATAAAGGACTTTTGTTATTTGAATACAACTTTGTTCGTACAAAAAGGGATACAAACATAATTACTCATTTTCCTTGTCCAATAATACAGGAAAAAAAGGCTAAAAATATCAATATCAATATTGCTATTAATATTATTACTGAAAATTAATTTCCACTAGACATATGCAGCAAAATTATTGTATTTTAAAATCAGTTATTTTCTCTCTATGTGATTATGCCACCAACTGATTACACAGATTTGTTTCATTGTCTTAGGGATTTCAATTGTCAGAGATTGTTTTGGTATTTAATTTTGTTTTACGATGATACAAATTTATGTGGTGTTAAAGTCAACTCTGCAAAACAAGATTTCCATAAATGATTCCTTTCTTTGTACATTTGCCAATATTTCTTTAGGAAAGAGATCTGAAGGTGACACTGTGTTTCACGTGGTAATGCATGTAAGTGTGGCAGATGTTGCAAAATTTCCCTCTATAGGATTATATTGCTTTCCATTCTTGCCGGAAATGTATTAATATAATGTGGCCTGATCCTCAGTGGCCATATCAGTAGACTATGTTTTTAGACATTTCTATCTTTCCAAATTATAGAGGAAAAATGATAACTCAGTGTTGCTAATTGTGTTTGCCATTACTAATTGGCAATATTCTTATGAGAAATGATGAGTGTTTCTCATGTAGCTAAAATCCATTAATATTTCTTTTGTTCAATGAAATAACTGTCAATATTTCTGGGCCAATTTTAATTCATTTTATTGTTCTTTAACTCATCATTTTGGAAATGTTTTTATATATGTAGATATTAACATTTTGCCAGAGAAAAAGGTAAAATTAATTTTCCCAGTTTATTTGCCATTTAATTCTGGTGGTTTATTTTATCATATTCTTACAAACCTAAAATAAAGTAGCTAAATTTTGAACATATAAACCGAAAATTATATTGTTCACCTTTATTTAAATAGCTTTCAATATGAACAAAAACTTTGAGTCTACAAGCAGGCAATAACCACATATTCCTTTGGAAAAGCCTCAATGCAGAACAGAATTTCTTATTGGTGTTCACAGGAAATTAAATTATACAATGGTTAATTTTATGTGTCAACATGACTGAGTCATGGGATGCTCAGCTATATGATTTTGCATAGTTAGACATTATTTCTGGATGTGTCTGTAAGGGTATGCTGGAAGAGAGAAGCATTTGAATTGGTAGACTAGGTAAAACAGAAGGCATCCACTGATCTGTTGAGAACCTGAAACAAACAAAATATATATGTATATTTATATAGATAAAAATAGAGAAAGTTGAATTCCCTGCCTGACTGCTTGAGTTGAGACATCAGTTTTCTCCTGTCCTCGACCCGGGACACACACCATTGACTTTCCCGGTTCTGAGGCCTTCGGACTTGGACTGACAGTGACACCACTGTCTTTCCTGCATCTCTAACTTGAAAATGGCAGATTATGGGACTTCCCAGCCTCCATGACCATGTGAACCAAGTCCTATAATAATCTCATTACATATGTACACACTATATGTAAATATGTATAATCAGAATCAGCACTTTCATAATCACATCATGTTTTCTCTGTCGTCTGAAATTTAAATGGGACATTTAACTTCAAGTGTATGTGTTCACAAGAAAGAACAACAGGTGTCATCTTGTCATGTTCCACACCGTTTGATGATTTTACTGAATTGACAAATATGACAATTTTAATTTTAAGATGTACACCAATATTCCGTGTTTTAAAAACACTTTATCTTCATTATTTTGCCACAAATCACAGACTTTGGCATTTTGAAATTGACACATTGGCACATGAATTTGATTCAAAATTTACATAATTGTATGAGAAATGGGAGAAACTGACTTTTACTGAATTCCAGTAAAGTATGCTAAATATACTAAGCATAATGTTTAATTTCATTCTCATAAAAATAATGTGTGGTATGTATAAATACTCCCATTTTACAAATGAGAAAATTAAAGCTTTTAAGAGTTAATCAAAATTCTCAGTATTGCCTAACTAATTAATGACAGTTTGAAATTGTTTTTCAGGGCCTGTCTCCAGAGGTCATGCTCTGAACTCTTAAATTGTGCTTGTTTCTATTTTATTAGGAAAGGTAATTGATAAATTCCATAATGAAACAATGCCTACTATTCTTTTTTTGTTGTTCTTATTTAATTCCATAGCAACTTGACTCAGCAGAATGTTCTGCAGCAAGTATAATAAAAAAGATATTAATGTGACAACCATAGACAGGAAAGGACTAAGAAAAATTGCTTATTTTTGCAAGGAGCCAGGTGCCAGGGACTTACTTATAGGCAGTAAGAGAAATTTGTAGCAGGCACATTGAGTTTGTTATGCAACAGCAACAACAAAAACAAAAACTAGAGAATTGACTGAAGCAGTATGACACATCCTCCAGAAGAAAGTGAAATAATTTTAAAATGTGTAAATATATTTATATTTGAATATGTAATATTTTATAAATAATTAAATTAATTATTTACAAATATATTAATTTATGTTAAATATAACAGGTATATAAATGGAATAATTTTATATTATATAAATATTTAGGTATCAATTAATACATAATAATTTTAAATCAATAGACTTTCATTTGGACTTGTAAAGCCATTTCCTATAGTTTGAAGGAAATAAAAGCAACCTTTCAGGATATGAGTAAACTATGAAATCAAGAATTATATGGAATACCAAGCAGGCATAAAAGTCAGGCTATGTGAAAGCCAGCAGGACATCCATGGAATTGAAGAACAGTTTCAGAAGAAAGTTTACAATGAAAATATGCTGAGCCCAGAGTCAATACAACTGAAGAACAAAGTAAGGTTTTTTATTTACATAAATATGTGGTGTAGAAGTGTTATTTTGTTACCTGAATAGGTTGTGTAGAGGTGAAGTTGGGGTTTTTAGGGTATCCATCACCCTAATAATGTATATTGTATCCACTAAGTAATTTCTCATCATCCATTCCCCTAAAACCCTCCGACCCTTCCAAGTCTCCGTTGTGTATCATTCCGCACTCTAGGCTCAATAACATGTGGTATTCGTCTTTCTGTATCTGAGTTGTTTCACTTAAGATAATGGCCTCCGGTTCCATCCATGTTGCTGTAAAAAGCATGATTCATTCTTTTGATGGCTGAATAGTGTTTCGTCATGTATATGTACCACATTTTATTATCCAATCATCCATTAATGGACACTTTGGTTGATTCTCTGTCTTTGCTTTTGGGAATAGTTCTGCAATAAACATATGCATGCAGGTATCTTTTTTATATAATGGTTTCTTTTCCTTTGGGTAAATAGCAGGTAGTGGGATTGCTTAATCAAATGGCAGTTCTATTTTTAGTTCTTTGAAAAATCTCCCTACTATTCTCCGTAGAGGTTGTAGTACTTTACATTCTCACCAACAGTGTGTAAGTAGTCCCTTTTCTCCACACTCTCATCGACATCTGTTAATTTTGTATATTTAATAATAGCCATTCTGACTGGTGATATTGTAGTTTTATTATAATTTGCATTTCTCTGATGATTAGTGATGTTAAGTATATTTTCATATACTTGTACATTTGTATGCCTTCTTTTGAATAATGTCTATTCATGTCCTTTGCCCACTTTTTAATGGGATTATTTGTTTTTTTTGTTGATATAAATTATAGATATTAGTTCCCTGTCAGATGGAACTAATACCTATATTAGTTCCAAATATTTTTTCTCATTCTGCAGGTAATCTACTCTATTTACTCTGTTGATTATTTCTTTTTCTGTACAGAAGCTTTTTAGTTTAAGTCCTATTTGTCTATTTTTGTTTTTGTTGCATTTCCTTTTGAGACTTTGAGTTATAAATTCTTTGCCTAAGTTAATGTCCAGAAGAGTTTTCTCTACTTTTTCTAATGGTATTTTTATACTTTCAGATCTTAACATTTAAATTTTTAATCCATCTTGAGTTAATTTTTGTATATGGTTAGGTATATAGTTCCAGTTTCATTCTCCTGCATATGACAAACAAATTTTCCCAGCTCTGTTTATTGAAAAGAGTGTCCTTTCCCCAGTGTAAGTTCTTCTCAGCTTTGTCAATGATCAGTTGACTGTATTTCTGGATTTTCTATTTTGTTCCATTGATCTATGTATCTATTTTTATACCAGTACCATGCTTTTCTTTCTTTTTTTTTTTTTTTTGGTTAATATAGCCTTTTGGTATAATTTAAAGTCGGGTAATGTGATGCCTCCATGTTTATTCAAATTCTCTCTGTTTGCTAATATGATCTTATCTCTAGAAAATCCTAAAGACTCACTAAACACACTACAAATTGATCAATTAATTCAGTAAAGTTTCAAGATACAGAATCAATGTGCATGAGTAGCATTTCCATACACAAGTTACAATCTAGCAGAGAACCAAGTCAAGAAGGCAATCCCATTTGCAATAGCTACAATAAATAAATAAAAAAATATCTAGAAATATATTTAACCAAGGTGGTGAAAAATCTCTAAAAGGAAAACTACAAAACGCTGATGAAAGAAATTGTAGATGACACAAACAAATGGAAAAAGATCCCATGCTCATAAATCACAAGACTTAATATTGTCAAAATGACCATATTGCTCAAAGTAACCTATAGATTAAATCTCTGTCAAAATACCAATGGTCATTTTTCATAGAATTAGAGAAAAACAACCCTAAAATTCATATGGAACAAAAAAATAGCCAAAATAGCCAAAGGAATCCTAAACAAGAAAAACAAAGTGGATTTTGACCAAAGGAAAAGACAATATCAGCTTTTTAATACCATGGGAGCAACCCTGAACCAGGATAAACATGAGAATTGATTGATGCTAAAACAGATAAGAACAAAAAAATATCAATCTTTATTATTTATTTCGAATATTTCCAAAACATATAGTACCCTGGCTGATTGTGGGTCCTCCATAAATACTTATCGAATAAATTATTCTCTCATTTGGGTGCACCTTTTGCTAATGGCTATGGTGAATTGGAGGAGAGAATACAGCTTGGAGCCAAAGGAATCTGTATGAAAGGCACACATTAATATTTACTTACTTGGTGTCAGTTAAAAAATTGTTTAATTTTTCTCAACTCCTTCCTTCCAAATAATACTTATATTGCATTATTCTAAAGATTTTACATCAGCTAAATTAAAAAGAAAACAACAAAAATAAAAAACCCACTCTCATGTTCTTGTAGTCAGTTGTTGATGTGAGAGCTTGTTTTGATCCTTTTGACATTGGTGATCTTTTGTACCCATTTGTTATGCTTTTTTTGTTTTAATTTTGGTACAAATTCCTTAATCAAATATGATTCTCTGTTTCTACTCAACTGACCTAAATAAAATATTTGCTATTAATGAATAAAATATTTTAATAAAAAGAATTCGTATTTTTAAATGTTTATGTTTAATGCTATGTTGATGTTAAGAGATATTTAATAATAATGTTTAATGTTAATAATAAACTATTTTTTAGAGTAGTTTATGGTTCATAGCAAAATTTCATGGAGATTACAGAGATTTCCCATATACCTTCCGCCCCCACACATGAACAGCCTCCCTGGTTTTGTATATCCCCTACCAGAGTGGCACATTTGTCATAATTGATGACTCTCCATTGAGACACTGTTAACACTCAAAGTCCATAGTTTATATTCAAGTTTACTCTTGGTGTTGTACAGTCTATGGGTTTGGGCAAATGTAAAATGGCATGTATCCGACACCATTATAGCATTATACAGAGTAGTTTCATGAGCCTAAAAATCTTTTGCATTCCGTATGTTCTTTTTTTTTTCAATTAGTGATTTAGTCCTTTTGTGTTGCTGTAAAGGATTACCTGAGGATGAGTAGATTATAAATGGAAGAGGTTTATTTTACCTTATGGTTTTGCAGACTATGCAAGAATCAAGGCACCAACATCTGCTTTTGGTGAGGGATTCAGGAAGCTTTCACTCATAGCAGAAGATTAAAGGGAGCAGGCATCACACTGCAAGAGGAAGGAAGCAAGAGAAAGAGAGGAGGGAGGTACCAGGCTTCTTTTGACAATCAGTGCCCATGGAAACTGATGGGGCAAGAACTCACTTATTACTGCTAAGCCTGTACAAAGCCATTCATGAAGGATCCACCTCCATGACCCAAACACCTCCCACTAGTCCCCACCTCCCACACTGGTGGTCAAATTTAAACATAGGGTTTAAAGGGATGAATATGCAAACTCTGTCAATTAGATATAAAAGTAGAATGTTTTACGTAAATTTCTTGCTGTAACATTATTGAAATTCTCGTATTCTTTATCATAGCAACAGAGAGCATGACTTGTGGAAGACATGGCCAACTTGCTGTTAATTTAGACCGGTAATTCCAGTCATCCTAATAATAATTGACATTTAGGTGACAGGTGTTATAAATAGGTCCTGGTTTTCTCACTTCTCTACTCACTACTGTGACAGTTAATTATACAAATTGGGTTATTCATGTCATACTCAACTATATCAGAGTTGAGGGGCCAGGAGAAAAAAAGCACTAGGAGCACAAAGCACCTGCTCCAAATATGAAATTTTCCCCAAGCCCAGCTGCTAAAATGCCTGCTGCAGCCTAAGACCCTGTACGGTCACTCACCAATCTGCTTGCCAGCTCTCAGAAGCTTCTCTAGTGCCAGTGAGCTTTCTTACAAATCAATATATAACATTTCCCTTTCTAATAAAACTCCCAGCATTCTGTTTGTTTTGGATATATTGAAGACTGCTTGGTCTGTGTGTTTGCCCCAAACTGCAATTCAGCTGTTTCAAATGTAGAGATTCATCTCTGTATTTGACTTTGACACTACAATAATTCAAATAGAAATATGGTAATAGTAAAGCTTTTAAATTGTCAATTTGATTTGGTTGCATGGTTTTAACTTGTTTTGTTCCGCATCTTTATTTGAAGAGAAAGTCACCGAATATTATAGAGTTGCATGCTTTTATTAAATGACAAACTAAATTCAATAAGTAAACTTTTAAGGAATTTATAATCAAATGAACACATCTCTGCAATTAATACGACGATTTTTCCCTGTCTCATGATTCAGCGCTCATTTAAGGCAGAAAAATGAAAAGCTCTTGTTTCAAAGTGCGTTAGCATTTGGATGTCTGTTTAAAACTGAGTAAAAAGTGAAGTGCCCTCATTTTTAATTATTTTAGTGTTTGAAAACATGATTAAAGACTAAACCCTTCACATTCTTGTATTTCCAATTTTCTAATGCACCATTTCTTCTAAGGACTGTATATCACTTGATTGTTTTCTAATTTATGTGCTATGCTTACAGAGTTCAGTTTTCAAATTCATTGATTTGCATATATTACCATAACTTGAATAATTAATTTATCATGATATATAGTCTTTGGTTACTTTTTTGCTAATTACATATATCAAATGTTGAGTTAAGAATTTCTAACTAAATCATATTTCTTTTTTTCTAGTATATTACACCAATTTATATTTAAGTACAATTATTAGTAATAAAATTTTAATATAATAGAACTACAAAACCAACAATGGTGACAATTAACAGAAAAACTACTAGGTAATATCTGAAAATTTTAATTTGTTTGCCTGTATTATCTATATTTTATGATGAGTTCTGTAATAAATAAAAATTATGATTTTGAATTCATGATTTACTTTTTTCTTACTTACACTGTAATACTATGCATTTTGACTATGATAAAGACAATAGTCTTAAAATGACTTCTTGTTCTCAGACTTTTAGCTGTATTTTTGCCATTTTTCTGAAAGCATCCATTTGCTTCCAGAAGTGAAAATGTTCTTGCAGTTTTGATTAAGGAATGTACATCTTTACAAAATTATCACCTGAAATATTTCTATTGCAAATAAAGGAATTCTCAAACTCAAAATTACTTATGCTATTAGAAATATTTATATCTCACATATCAAGAAGTCCAAAAGCAGGGAGAGTACTTAATTTCCCTTTTTTTTCTTCAGAACTATAGCCTTTATGAAAATTATACATGTTTCTTCAGCTCTGAGTAGTGTTTCCCCTACATCCATCATGATATTACCATGAGTTTCTCTCAAGGATTTTTTTTTCTCAGAACTTAAAAGTATTAAACATTTTAAACAATCTATCTTTCTATTTGGTGAAATTTTTATATTGGTTGAGGGGAGGAAATAGTCACCTGTTTCCACTTGTGATATTTTTCAATGTTATAAGAAACTGGAACAGACAGCCTAATTTTTAAAGATTGACTTAAAGATAATAAATAGTTTACAATAAGTCTATGCATTCATAAAGAAGTTGTATCTCTTTTGAAAAAGTTATGTTGCTAAATAGAACTTGATTAATAATATTGATTAATTCTCTGTGATAATCCTGCAGAACTTTTTAAGAATATATTTTAATATCTTATAGGTTTGTTCCTACTATAAATTATATGTTAAACCTTCAGTTATGTGGGTCAAAATTTATTTTACTAGTATTCTGTAGATTAATATTTATATGATTTTCAATATTATGTTGTTGCAAATCATGCTTCAATTAATGCATATATATGTATGTAGGATTCTGTTCTATAAATTCTAGAAAATAATACTGAGTCAAAAGACATACATTTTAAATAATAATTTGAATGAATTTCATGCAGTTATTCTCAATGTAGATTGTATTAGTTATATACTAATAAATAATTATAAGCTTGTTTCTCCATCATTTTATCATGAAATGTGCTATGAAAATTTGTCCACATGCTAAGTGGGAAAAATAGAGCAGAATATTAATATATGTTTTTTTATTATAAGCATTTTTTGTGTTATTTTAAGTCATTTGAATATTTTCCCAGGAACTATGGTTCCGCATCTTCATATCCTTCACTCATTTTTCTATAGGTTTTTTTGTTATCAATTTCTAAATGTGTAGATAAGTTCTTCCTTATCCAAAGATAGGAATTGTGAACCTTAGTTTACAGTTTATCACAGTACATAGAATTCACACTTGTATCACATATCATGTAGACACACACACATCTCATTGATTTTGTGATTGAATGTTTTTAGTATTCTGTATCAAATTTATTTACCTTTCATAGCTTTTGTTCCTGAAAAAGTCTTTTTTAATCCTAAGGTACAAAGGAATACTCTATATTTACATTTCATTTATACACAATTTATTTTAGTTAATCAGGAAATTTGGTATGTCATAGATTTAATTTTTTCCACATCTGCTCAGTTAACACATGAGAGTAGAAATCTTTGCCTCTTTTATTCATTGTCTAGTACAATTTATGGCACATAGGTCATATTTAAAATGTACATATTGGGTATATTAGTGAAATAGATAACTACATTCTATTCACCAAATACTTGTTTTTTGTTTTGATTTGATTTTTTTTAAGTATATACTTTTGTTTCTGAGAATTAGCTTTCATTTTCTTCCATTTGAGATTTGTGTTTGAATATTTTTTGTAATACCTAATTATGTAGTATTTCAAGGTGTTGGAAGCAAGGGATATTTGCTTTGTTGTAATCTGCATTATTGCTGAAATTATAAAAGGAAAAGTCCATTCCTTTTAATCCCAAACTGTGGTAAAAATCACAATTGACAAAAACAGCAAAGGATAGATGTGCCTTTGTGATTATATATACCTAATCAAGGGATACAACAAGGAAAAAATTCAGGTATATGACAAGATTGATTTATTAGCTGCATAAAGAAAGATGAGCTAATAAAGCAGCCTGGGGAGAATTAGTCCACAAGAAATAAGGAATCGTGTCAGGAAAATTATTTTAAGAGTTTCAAGAAGAAATAAGTAATAAACAGTCTTGAATGCTTTTTGGATGGAAAATAAGGCAATTGAAAAATAAATGTTGAGTTTAGTGGTTGGAGGGCATTGTGACCTGAGTGGGAGTGTTCCAATGGTTTGAACCCATTTTATATTAGAATAGGTTGACAAGTACATGGAAAATGAGAATATGAAAAGAATTGATGCAGAAACTCCTTGCAGAAGTTTGGGTGTGAAGAAAAAAGTTAAGTTTTAGACAAAGGAATATACGAAGGGAGGTTATCTTAAATTAACTTATTATATGTGTTATTTTTAATATCAAAGATGTAAGGTATTTTTTTAAATAAGTAGAAGAATCTACTTAAAATAAGATATTTAATATACAAGGTAGAAGATATAACTTTTCATAGAAGATCTCTGGGGATGAGGAAAGATAAGCACTGTGTCATCCATATTATGTAATTCTGCCTAAATTCCATCCACTGTTTTCCTAAAACCCAATAGAAACTGGTTAATGAGCAGGTTCCCATTAAAGAAAAGTAAATAAATGTCTCTTGCTTTATACTCCATTTTGTCTAATATCAGCATAGTTACATCAGATTTCTTATGGTGAGTGTTTGCATTGTATCTATTTTCTCTTCTTTAATTTTCAAAATTTCTGTGTCTCATATTTACCATGTGCTTTTTGTAAGCATCGCATTTTTAAAAAATTTCTTCTGATAGTCTTAATCACTTAATTAAAGTATTTTATTCCATATAAATATATTATAATTATGAATATTTTAGTTATAACTTCCCTGTTGCTATTTATTTTCTGTTGTCTCGCCTATTCATTATTCTCCTTTTCTCCACTTTTTAGTCTTACTTTGATTTAATCACATTACTAAAAGTTATTCCAGGCCGGGCGTGGTGGCTCACGCCTGTAATCCTAACACTCTGGGAGGCCGAGGCGGGCGGATTGTTTTAGCTCAGCAGTTCGAGACCAGCCTGAGCGAGAGCGAGACCCCGTCTCTACCAAAAATAGAAAGAAATTAATTGGACAGCTAAAAATATATAGAAAAAAAATTAGCCAGGCATGGTGGCACATGCCTGTAGTCCCAGCTACTTGGGAGGCTGAGGCAGGAGGATCGCTTGAGCCCAGGAGTTTGAGGTTGCTGTGAGCTAGGCTGACGCCAGGGCACTCACTCTAGCCCGGGCAAAAGAGTGAGACTCTGTCTCAGAAAAAAAAAAAAAAAAGGTATTGCACTTTTCTCATATAATGGTTTATTTGTTCATTTTTATTATACTTTCAGTAGTTATTTTAAAGAACACATTATACATTAATGTTTTATGAAAAATTAATATTATCAATGAATAATTATTAATTTAGTATGTTTTTAGTAATAAAAATACAATTTTGCCTATTCTAACACAAAACTAGAAACCTTAAAACACTTTAATTTTATTTATATCTGTTCTGCTTTCTGTGTCATTGTCATAAATGTTATTTTTAAATATATTTAATACTCTAGAGAATAATATATTATTTTATTAATCTATAATGTATATTCAGATGTATTTCTCCCATATTCACCATTCATTGCTCTGCTTTTTACCTTACGTTTCTTTTTTCCAGCTGGGATCACTTTCCTTGTTTCTATGTTTTTAGTGCAGATCTTACGGTGGTAAAAAATCTCCTAACATGACTCTTGTTATTTGTAAATTATGTTATTTCCCATTTACCATTAAAAAATAATTTAGCTAAAATTATAGCATACAGTTACTTTCTTTTAGCACTTTAGAAATATCATCTCATTGTTTTCTGACTTCCATTTTTTGTGTGTGTGAAGTAAGCTGTCTTACTATTTCTTCATTGAAGTTAATATGTTTCTTAGTTGATTTTTATGATTTTTTTTTCCTTTTTCGTTAATTTTGAGACGTTTTACTAAGGTGTAACTACTTGTGTTTTTGGTTTGTTGTTTTATTCTTTACCAGGCTTTGGACTCCTATCCTTGAATCCGTAGTTCAATATCTTTTATCACTTTTGTGAAATTCTAGCCATTTTCTCTTCAAATGATGTTTCAACTCCATTTGCTATCTCTTTCTTTGGGACATAAATTATAGGCATATTAAACTTATCCTTTATGTTCCACCTCTGGCTGTTTTTCTTTTCTTTTTGGATTTACCCTTGCCTTTGCTCTCTGCATTCTGAACCCAAGTATTTTTGACAGTTTTAACTTTCTAGAGAGGGTCATCTAGCTTTTCCTTTTGCTGTGTCCAATCTTGTGTCACATGCATTATATTGTTCTTAATTTTTCTTTGTTGAGCTCTTTTTATTTTATAATTGTATTAGATTATTTTCTCATAGAATATAGATTTGATGTCTCTAGTTAAAGTCTCCATTTGTCACCAGTTTTCTTGAATATAATACGCACTGATATTTTTAAAAACAATCTTTGATCACCTCAATAGCTGGTCATCAATGCATCTGTGTATATTGTCTGATTTTTTTTTTTAATTTGGGCCCTATTTCTGTCATGTCTATTATGTTTGATTGAATTGAATGTTAGAAATTGACTGAAATAAATTGTAGTGGTGAATGAAGTTCATCCTCACTTCTGAGGTGAATGGAATGCTGGCAGAGCATTCTGTCAGTCAAGGACTGAGTTCACTCAAAGCTGGCTTGAAGTTTTTAGAAGAGTCAATCTGCCTCTGATTTAACTATGTACTCCTTTTGCAACCTTTCAGGATTTCCATCTGACTTCCATGATATTTACTACTGCTCTCTCAGAAGGTTTTAAACTCCAATTTTTATTATCTTGAAACTAAGAGATTAAGGAAAATTCTACTCTGCCCATTAGTTGCTGCCTGCCTGGCTTCTTAATCTTCTTTGACAAAAACCTCATGGGAAAAAACTATCTCAGTTTCAGACCCACTTTGCTGTATCTCTCCTCTTATTGGGATTTCATCTTCATATCTAATAGCCTCTAGCTGCTATGACTGCCATAAACTGCGTTTTAGGGATATCTCTTGTTACTTAGATTACCGTATTCCTGCTCCAATTTTGTCTCTTAGCAGCCCTCTGAGTGGATTAGCACTAAGAATAAACGTATGCCCTGAAGGAGGATGTCAGGTGTGGGGAGCCTTCTAACGCCTGCAGGGTTCCCTACTTACTCTTTAGGATGTTGGCTTCTGCTTTTGTTTGCCTTAACAGTTTCCCATTGCTTTCAACCATATATTTTGTTGTCGTTTGTTTTGTTTTCCATCTTTTCTAACTGTTCTTGGTGATAGTTTAGGCTTGTTATAAGATACTCTATTAGGGTTTAACTCTGTGGCCTTTTAAATTGATTTTTAATATAGTGAAATCTACTTAACATTTTAATATCAAGCCCCAGTGATGGCGATTGCAGGATAATACTGTTCATCTTTTCTTTTAATGGAATTTTATTAGATGATCACTATAAGCATTAAACATTAGCTTTCACTGAGATCATTTCAAATTAATGTACCTTTCACACACATTAAATAAAGTAATTGAGACAGTGCCTATTAACATGGGACATTTTGTGAAGAATTGAGTGAAAGATGACTTTTCCATTCCTTGGAGATGATTTTCTTAGGAGAAAAACAACATGCCTTACATTAATGTACATATGATATATTTTAATTATCAATAGATTAATGTTCTAATCTAAACAAAGGAAGAAGATGTTGGACCTAAAAAGATCAAAGCCTAATAAAAATAAAATTAAGTCAATAAACTCACAAATATGAGCAGAATTTTCTTCTGGATTTTACATTTTATTCAAATATTATAAAATTATAAAAGTAAAACTTTTAGCAAAATGCATTCTCATGCAAAGACTCAATTCAGCAATATAGTATTTATTAATAAAATTGAAATTAGGTACCTTCTACTGAGGCAAATACAGTTCAACTCTAACTTCTTTGAAATTTGAAAGACTAAAGGAAATTCTTGAGATGATGGTATATGCTTTTATGAAAAGATGATGTAAAATCTTTTCTTGTGTTAATAAGGCAAAATAATATATGTGAAGTAATATATTTTTTTATTGATCATAGGATTAGACTTTAGCCAAATTTTCTTAATGTAAAGTCAAAGAATCCACTCAACAGAAAACTCACTCTTTCTTACTAAGTTAAATAATCAGTTTTATAGTTTGGATTCTATAGTTATTTAAATGAGGCATAAATTAAAGTCTTTATCATTGGTTCCTCGTTAGAAATATGCCACAATTTAAACATCCAAATTAAATTTCTAATAATCAGTGTGTTCTCCCTGGGAGACTATATATCCTCTCCATTGGTACTAGAACATAAAGTAGATTTGGAATTCCTTATTAAAAAAAATTAAAAACTTCCCAAATTATCTACAAAGTGTCTGGAGCATTTTAGATTTTTTAAAAGATATTTCCTTTAATTAATACATTAATTAAAATTTTAGACTATTCTAATTTTTAGGAATATTGATTTTTTTAAAAAAGACAGGACTAATATAATGTCAATTTTAATAAATTACATGAATGATTCTGACATTTGAAACTTCTGAGCACAAGATAGGCTTATAAAATTATAATTTATTAAATGTTTATTTCCCTAAAATGATTCTAAGTTATATCATTTATTGTAAGAGGTATAGGGGAATTTATTTAAAAAATAAAACAAATTATTTTAGATATTTTAAAAGTATTAATGTAATATTATATTTTACTTTATATGAAATTCTAAAACCTATGAAAATATATAAACAGATGTTCTTATTTCTATTTCTTTTTCATTATGGTAATAAAAAATAAAGACATGGCTGTTTCATGTATTAAGAAATAGAGGCTTTTATGGCACTAAAATGTTATCTCTTCTGTTCAGGGTATTGGTCTTGGATGCCTTCAACTTAGTACATTTAAATGTATAAAAAGCCTTCTATTCTCACCATTGGTAAAAGAGAATTGCAACCCAGTGATATAAATTTCTTACGGTACCTATTTTTTTCCTAATGTAACTCCTTAGATGTACAGAAAAATCACAAGAAATGATAGGAAAAGAGGACTGTTGGTCTAACATGCACTATGCTTAGTTTTCTATATTTCTGCTTGAACTATGGACACAGCAAAATGAAATCAGAGTTATTTATCTTATTTTGTTGGATTGCTTATTCACCATTTCTTTTTATCTTTTCTTTTTAAAATTTTAATTCCTGAAACATAGAGAACCTCCTCTGCCACCAATGGGTGAGATTTCATATCCTGTTAATCCTAGCAGGTAATAGTTGAACCAGATCAAATTTGATTTATAAATGTAATGAAATGTGACTTTTCTTTATTTAAGTGTATTGAAGGGATCTACATGGGCAGATGCCTAACTTGAATTTATCTATTTGTTTAAATCTTTCGATTTAGAGACAAATTCCCTAAGAGATTATTATGGTATCCTGATTACCAGATTAAAAAATACATCTAAAACTTTTTAATATTTAAGCTGTACATATAAATAAAACAATTCAACTAAAACAAAAGTATATAGAAAACATAAGGTCAGGTTGTACATGATTTTAAAAAACTGAAAAGAAAAGCTATCAATATCTGACTCTTCTAGACATTTACCTACCTACTCATACAAACTCAAGTTTTCAAAGGTTTTGAAAACTATTCTTCTGTGTGCATATGAATTTTTGTAAACAATCAAGTTAATTATGGAAATATGATGTTCATTTTTAGAAAGAATTTGCACTTGACTTTGATTCCATTTTCAAAGCCACTCCGAAGTACTTATCAAGTGCAGCTAGAAAATAGATTTGACTTCAAAACACCCAGGTGAAAATTAAATTAGGGATTATATATTCAATTGTAGCTCACTTATGCTCAAAGGTAAGCTAACATTCTGAATTAATTTGTGTACCTGAGGTTTTTGAAAAGCAAATCCTTTCTGTGCAAACATCCAGCATTTTAATCCAACTAATTTGCACTCAAAGTTGTCCTCTTATAACATGCAAAAGTTAAAGTTCATGCAACTAGTTTTTAAAGTCAGATAGGAGGAAAAGTAAGTATACATATGTGGACATTTTATTATTTGAAACTTAGACAAAGATGATAAATTTTATACCTAAAAGGATGTAGAATAAAACAAATGATTTATTTTTTATTAGCAGACAGACTGAGAGCAGAAATTTAAATTCAGCTTCAAAATAACTTATTTGAGGAGGTACCCTTAGCCATCTGAAAGAAAGCTGGAGCAAAAAATGCGGCTTGGTAAGCAGAAACATTTTGTGTGTTTCTGCTCAAGAGACATTGAAAAAATAGATTTGTTGAACACACATAAACGATGATGTAGAGTTCTAACATTTAGGAGAATGGAACTGTTAGAAACATATTTAAAGTCATTTGTTGGGGAAAAAAAGACTATAGGAAAAGTACACATTAATACTTTCTTAACTGAATAAATATATATTAAAGCACTACATTCACAGAGAATTCATGCTTTGCAATTTTTTATTATAGTTTTTATGTACTCATTTAATAAGAGCTCATGGGTACCATTTTCAGTGTTAGTTAACCACAAATGATAACCTTAAAAAAAAAAAAACACTCCTATCTTTCCATTAAATTATTATGTGAAGTCAGTAGCCATTAGGCCATTGTCCTTAACCATGACTCATATTTTCTGAGTATTACTTTGTAAGTAAATCTATCCCTGAATGCTATAAGCATTATTTGATCATATGCATTTGGTTTTGTTTTGATGTATTCTATGCACATAACATGCCGCAGGGGACTGGAAAATCTCAAAGATGAAATGGCTGCCCGTGGTTAAGTGTATTTAGAAAATCAGTCAGGAAAGCAAAAGTTCAGCAGATTAAATTAGTACATGTCTGATCTGGATAGCTGATTCAGTCACAACGTTCAAAGTCCAGTTGAGTGCCAGAGGCTGAGCTTTCCCGAAGTCACTTTATGAAGGAAATTTTAGGAGGAAACGTGTCTGTTCAAATGAGTTGGAAAAAATGCTGGCTGGATATACTCTCTGACTTTTCCAAGTACAGAAAACAGCAACATTGCACAAAACAAACAGCACTTGTCTCCCTCACATAAAGTAAAGATTGGCTGGCAGCCAGAGGCAGTCTTGCTGTGTGAAAATAAATTAAAGGAAAGCAACTACAGAACTGCAACTTAGCCTGGGAAAAAGAGAAGAAAAAAAAAATTGAGAACACGATAGAGAAAGGAAGGAGAGAGGAGAAGAAAATAGAATGGGTACAAAATGAATGAACAGTATACCTGAAACTGTCTGTCCAGTACCATTGTTTACATGCTGATTTGCAGAAGTGAAAAGGAATATTTTACTAGGTATTTACACCAGAACAGGAAAGAGCACAGGATGCAGAAATCTAGATAATAATCTTCGTTCTGTTATGTGGATAATGCCTCTCTAGGTTCACCTTATCTCTCTGAGCTTAAGTGTGTTTATTTATAAACAGTCAAAGTAAACAAAGAGAAGGAATGGTATTATGGACTGAATATTCCTGTGCCTACCAAATTCATTTGTTGAAACTCTAACGCCCAATGCGATGATATTTAGATGTAAGGACTTTAAGAGCTAATTAGGTCATGAGAATGGAGCCCTGATGAATGGGATTAGAGCCCTTATAAAAGAGATCCTAGACAGCTCTCTCATTTTCTTTCTGCCATATGAGGATACAAGAAGAAGTCCTCAGACCGCAGCCTGGAAGGGAACCCTCACCAGAACCACTCAATGTTGCCACCCCGTTCTCAAATTTCTGGCCTCCATAACTGTGAAAAATAAATTTCTATTGTTTATAAGCCACCCAGTCTATGGTACAGCAGCCCAAACTGATAAGATAGATGGTCTGGGAAGATGAGCCCTCTGAATCTTTCAAGCTATTAAGACCTGAGAAATGATGAATGTTTGGTCCATAATTTTTTAAAGTTTGGTCCATAGATTTTGAAAATGTCATGACTAATGTGCTTCATCAAAATCTAAAAGGACAATGTCTCTATAGTTTAAACTGATAAAAAATAACAATTTTAGAGAAATACATTTATCATTTATAGTAATAGCGTGATTTTATACAATTTATTAATTAATGAGATTTGAGCAAAGTACAAATAAGCAACACAAACCAAATAAACACTTAACCAATGGAGTTTTTTGGAGGCTGTCAACTTTTTGTTAAATGTCACTACCATGCATAGAAAAGAGTATATGGTTATTGGCAGTCCACAAACTATTTTTTCCTTTAAAATCGTTCATTATTAAAGTGTACACCTAAAAATAGTTAAAATGGTAAATTTTATATTATGTATATTTTACCACAACAAAAAATGTATGCAAAAAATACATATTGCTTAATTCAAGCAGGAATGTGCTAAAAACATTGAAGTATCTTTTTACTTCTCTGAGGAAAGATGAGGACAAGTTGTGGGAAAAGCATATTAGTTGTCTTCAACATATTGTTCTTATTACTTATATATATTCCCTAAATACTTTAAACAATTATTGGAGCAGTGATAATCTTCACTGCAACAGAATTGCTTAGTGTGCTTTTTATAAACAGGGATGCCCAGCCTTCAACGAGTTCATTTCAAGTGCACTGTGATAGGGCCACACACAACAGGATGGATCAATTATAAAATGTATCCAGCATTGAGATCCACTGCTCTAGAATGTACAGTCCATGAATACAGAAACTACATTTTTCTTGTTCATAACTATATCCCTAGTATATTGCCTGGCCAATAAATATTTGTCAACCAAATGAAGGATTGAATAAATAAGTATTTTTCAATTGTACCTGTATATTTACCCTATATTAGATTTTACTTTGAAGCTAGAAGCCCATTCACATTCCATAAACCAGCCAGAAAACATGTAGGTATATTTAAAATAGAAAAAAATAGCCACTGCCTCATCTTCCCCCCTATTCCACTACCCCTACCCCAAAACAACAAATGTTCACAATTTGGTACACAGACTTCCAACCATTCTTTATCATCATACAAATGCACAGTTAGATATAAACGTGTGGATTTTTAAAAATATGTATATATGTATATTCTTGCTACCATTCTGCTTAGTGGCCAAATGGGATCAAAATATCCATAGTACTTTGCATTTTTTCTTTAAACCTTTACTTAAACTTTTCTCAAGATCACACCATGAAGACATAGCTCATTCTTTAATGAAGAGCTTAATAGTAGTCTAATAATATGTCTGTTCCCTAGCTGTTTCCATTCACTTTTCTTCCTTCCTCTCTTGAACACATTGTAGTAATATTTTGGCTACCACCATAAAAGAAAAGCCAATGTTAAATTATCAACTTCATCTTTCTCAAACCATGTGTGGCATTTGACCAAATTTTCACTTCTTCATTATTGCAATACTGGTTGTTTTTGCTTTAACTTGGCCTCTGTGCTACCACGATCTCTAGGTTTCTTGCTTGACTCTTCCCATAGGCTTTGTGAATAGTTTCTCATGTTCTCTAGCCTTAAGTTTTGAACTAAGCCCCTAAAACTTTTCTGTTTTATATTTATCCATTCTTTTATTTCATCTAGTCCCAGGGGTTTTAAACTAGTTAGATTATGATGGCCCTAGAAATTTTTAATCCAGGCTGAAACTTTCTTCTAAACTACAGACTCATGTATCTAGCTAATGTGCTGGTATCTCCAATTTTGTATGGAATAGGTGTTGCATACGTAATGTGTCTAATATGGAAATTTTGACATTTCAATAAATTTCCTCTTATCTTCCCCTCTTCAGTAAATGATAGCTCTATTTTTTGAGTTGTCAGGTCAGAAAACCTTAGGTCCTCCTTGAAATGCCACTTTCCTTTACATCCTATATCAATTTATTGGCAAATTTCACTCTTAGAAAACTATCCAGGATCCAACCACATTTTACCAATTCCTAGTCAAAGGCAACACCATTTCTCCCCTGGGATTTGCCAGTAGCGCCGCAGTTGATCTCCCTGCTTTGCTCTTGGTCTCCTAAAATCTATCCTGTATACAGCATTAAGAATGATCTTTTCAAAATATTAGTCAGGTCTCATCATCATATCTGTGCTCCAAAATCTTAAAGGGCTCTGCATTTTACCTTGCATCTCATTTTTCTTCATTCATTCAGAGCAAGACCTGACATCATGAGTGACTCACCCCACCTACCCATTCCCCTCAGATTTCACTTCTCAGATTTTATTTTATACCATTTTACCATGTCATTTACTCTTTACTTTTGCTTCTTTGAACACGCAAAATAGATTCTAGCCTTTGGGTATTTGGACTTACTCTTCACATAGTTTGAGCAATCTCTGTGTGGATATTTGCATGGCTCGACCTGTCATTCCATTTAGGTCTCTGCTTAAATAGCACCTAATCGAAGAGGCCTTCCCTAATTATTCTAACTCAAATAAGATCGTCAGAACTTGCTACACCTGACCTTGCCTCATTTAATTTAGCTTAATGTTTATCGTACTATTGCTGAATGAATAAATTACAGTTCTCACCAATATCTTTCCTAAAGAAGATGTTATATCATTCATCTCTTATTCATATTTCCTTACATGTTAGTGCTTTAAAATGTGGCATAATTTACAAAAATAATGTATTCACTTCTCTCAGAGATTTATTAATTTTTTTTTCAAAAATCTTGTCATTTTTCACATTGTCTTAGGTATTTTATATTTACACACATGTCACAGTGCGAGACCGACCTTCCTTCCTCCCTCCGTCCCTCTTTTCCTTCCTTCCTTCCTTCCTTCCTTCCTTCCTTCTTCCTTCTTTTCTTCCTTCCTTCCTTCCTTCTTTCTTTTTCTTTTTTCTTTCTTTCTTTCTGGGGTTATTTTAAAATACGTCCATAAATTTTTCAATATTTCTCCTTCAAAATGTGGGAATGTAATCTTCCTGTCTTCAAGTATGAAATGGTCTTAATAGCTTGCCTCTAATTAATAAAATAATAAAGTAGAAATAGTGTATACTTTTACTTGGAAACATTCTGGACATACACGTGTGTATGTATATGTGTCTGCATATGTGTGTACATCAATTTATGTGTATAAACATTCTTAAAAATTGTAATAGTTTAATAATTTTAGCATCTCTAGTTTTTTAAAACTAGACATTTTAATTTATAAATAAAATTATTTTATTTTTAACATTTGTATAGTTTTCTATCTTTTTCTCCTCTTTTTATATTATCCTATACCTATAGAAATATTTTAATGAAAATTATTTTGGTATTTCATGACTTAAAATGATTTCTGTTAGAGTTTGTATATGTTTTTAATCTTGGTTAATGATTCTTTCTATTTTTACCTCTTATACACCCCTTTTAAAATAGTTTAACTTATTTTAACTTTTTTAAAGTAGATATGTTATTTAAGGAAGGTTCAATGTGTCAGAATCTTTGCATAGTTTTACAGATGCATTATTTCTTATTATACATTATTATCTCATTATATATGTATTATATACTTATATATTTAAACTGGAATATTTTAAAGTAATAATAGCACATATACTTTAATAATTTTCTGTGCTCTTCTATTATTAATGTTTTTGAGTATCAATTTTTTAAAAATAATTATTGATGTATTAATATAACATTTAATAAGAAAAGTTTAATAAAAATGCACAAATTATGTTCGATCGATTTTTAAATTCTGAGCCTCAATACGACCAGCAACAAAAATAAGAAAAAAAAAATTATCACAACCACAGAATGCCTCCATAGCCCTCCTTCTAGGCAGTGCTCCCAAAAGTAATCACAATCTTCATTCTAAAATCATGGATAAGTTTTGTTCTTTTTAGAACATATATAAATACAATGACTTAATGTATATCTATCTTATCTTTAACTTCTAAAACTTCTTTTACTAAAATTATATTTCTGACTACAAGCCATATTATTGTATGATCATTCTGATGAAAATAATTTTTAATTTTTAATAAAAATCCAACTTACTTTTTCCATAGATTTTCTGTTCTATTTAAAAAGATAATTGTGCATAATCAAGATCATAACACTATAACCTACTTATTTTTAAAATCTTTGTTGGTTTATCCTTCACATTTAGCTTTATGATCCCTATGGAGCTAGCAGGGAAAAGGATTTCTTTTGATCTCTCATGAATACCCAATTGCCCCAGCAATATATATTGAAAAGTATCTCTATTTCTTGCTGCACTGTAGTGTTATCTTTGTAATTATGGTGCGACTCACGTGTGGGTTTCTTTCCAGACCATCTCTTCAGTTCTGTTGACATATATTTTTTCTACTTGCTTTAATTTCATGCTGAATGCTTATAGTTTTATACCGCGTCTTGATATCTTGTAGTGTCCTTCTAAAAAGAACAATTTTTAATAGTTTAAGATAATTTTACATAATTTATTCTATTAGGCTCCTCAAAACTACTCCTAACTTCTATGTTTTAACTTATCAACTATTCTGTTAATAAATTATTACATTTATCAACTGATTCAATGATTATGTGATATAGGTATTATTATTAGTTCCAAATGTAGATCAGATGGTATTCATCAGTGGCTCTGAAACTTCTTTTTTTTCAGTAATTCTTTATACTGTTAAGGACCCCAAATAACTTTTGTTATGTTGGTTGTATCAATTTATGCTTACTGTATTAGAAATTAAAACATAAATTTTCATAATATTAATACTAATAAACTCATTGCTTTTTAACTGAAATATTTTTATAATAAAACAAAAAGTAGTGAAAAGAGTAATCTTCTGATATCTTTGCAAATACCTTTATGATCTGGTTTAAAAGAAGATGGATTCTTCTATTTACTTCTTCAATTTGTTGCTATAAATTGTTTTAGTTGTATACATGAAGAAAAATGTTCTCTGATATGAATTTAAAAAGGTAAAAATGTTTTGATAGCCTTTCTAGATACTCATGATATATTCTCTTTTGATACTACACTAAAACCCAGCATGTGCTAGCTTTTTAAATGTTAGTTGCAAGATGAAAGGTGAAATTATGTCAACAAACTTTCTATAATGTTATTTTAAAGTTAATCAGTATTTATGGCACTTCGAATGAATTTTTACCCATGCCTGGTTTTGTGTTATCATGATTTGGTCATTTGAAAAATATTGAATCACTGACTTATACAAAACTTCTAAAAATCAACTTTTTCACTATATAGTTTTTAAAAATAAATCACTATTGTTAGTATCACCAGCAATTTTATTGGCAAATCTTTTAAGTCTTAGGAAGTTGTCAAGTTCAGAGTAGCAGATAAAGGTTTTCCAAAATTATAATGTTTACTGGAATGGTCAAATATTACCATTGGCTAGTAGTTTTCTCGTATTTTACCTGAAATAGAAGGTTTATTTCATTCCTTTTTAGAATTTAAGAATATATCTACCAAATAGCCAAGTCTGAGTCACCATAGTTCACCTGTTTGTCATTCTTTCATTATCTTTTGGTAAGAACCAGAAAGTTGCTTATGCATAGTTCAGATTTTGCCACACAGAATAGTAAAAAGACATGTGCTCAAGGACAGAATTTATTTTAATAATAAATTTAATAATGTTTACTGATTAATCAAGGACATTCTTAAATGTATGCGGGTGTTTGTATATGTGTGTGTTTTTCTGCTAATGTATAATTCCTTGTCCAGTTTGGTGCAACAACCCAGATTCTTACTAAGGTGCTGCATTTTACCCATCATTCCTTCTGCATCAGCAGTACAAATACCAACCCAGTGACATGGGTATCAACAATTATTTACATACTAATATGACACGGTATTGTGGAATTTGTGGGGCTTTCAAAAGGTTGTCAGAAATCCATAAGGATCTGGGGACCACACTTTGGGAACTATTGGTAGAAATGAGAAACAGAATCAGTTTGGTTTTCTGATGTGAAGCATGGAAATCTGACGACAGAGCCCATATACTTGACCACTATCATACTGCGTCCAGTTTGTCTACATTCGAGAGTTTAAGCCAGGCACTGTGGCTCACGCTTGAAATCCCAGGGCTTTGGGTTGCAGAGACAAGAGGATTGCAATGAGCTGTGATTGTGCCACTGCATTCCAGCCTGGCGACAGAGTGAGATCTGGTCTCAAAGAAAAAAAAAAAAAAGAAATTAATTTACAAGATAAAAAAAATTTAACTCAGAAGCTCTACACCACATCACTGCTATTCAAACTAGGAGCCCTGTAAATAATAGCTATTCACCCTTGACCGCAATTTCAGTAATAAGTCTTTAACCTCAGGAACAATTGAATGTATTTCTGCCATTAAACTTTTTGGATACTCTACTAACAGGAGTTGCAAACTCAATAGATATGGGTCAGATTGAAAGGGAAAATTTCATTTTTTCTATAATAAAACTGAATACTTGTAAAACCAAATTAAATCATCTTACACTGCATTAACTGATACATGTACACAATAAAGGTGGCTATGTGCAAGATTTATCAGCTTCCTGACTGTCAGATAGAAAATAATTACCAATTATATTGATACCTAGAAATAAAACAGTATCTGACAATAATCTTATAGCACATAGAAAATAACTTAAAACTGCTGATCTTTACTAAGATATTTTTAAAAAGTACTTTAATAATTGAGAGAAAAGCTAAATTCCTTCAAGGAAGAATGTCAGGAAGGCACAACTGTATTTGAAGGCATAACACAATTTCAATCAAAATGACTTTTTTGAGGGCAATCTTGAAAAATTATGCTAAATATTATATAGATTTTTTTTTAAAAATTAGTGATCTTTATGAAGCCATTTTAAAAGAAAAGATTAAGATGTGGACTTCCCAATAACATAAAAAATCAATAGCTCCATGTGATAACAGGTTAGAAATAAACAGACTTACTGACAAAAAAGAAGAGATCGTTCAGGAAGACAGCTTACTATATATGTACATTTACTAAAACATAAATGCCACTGGAAATAATAAAATAAAGTAACTTGGATAATAGAATATTCTGAAATAAAATCAAAATTCACATTATAGAAGAGATAACCTTTAAATAATACATTAAATACATCAAAGAATTAAGTGAAAAAGTTAAATTGAAAATAAAAAAATAACCATAGTGATATTTATCAAATTCTATATTAACAAGCAATTTATCAAAATAAAGAACATGGATAAAATCAAAATGACAAAAACCAAGAGATTTGAACGTACACAAATATAGGCACGCACAAATTAAATTTCTACATATAAATTTAATCCAAAGAAGAAAATGCAAGGTAAATATTCAGAATGGTATTCAGTGTACATAACACAGATGAAAGTTGTTGCCCTTAGTACATAAATTAGTTACAAAAATTGATTTAAGTATCACTCTAAAATCTGATAGATAATCAGGTAAACGTGGTAACAGACTAAAGACAAATAAGGAAATACAGCTGAGAGAGAAAGCAGGTTAAGTATGTTCTTACACAATAAATTCAAAAATAAAAATATAAAATTCTGTAATATTTTATAGTACCCAGTCAGCCAACATTTAAAAATAAACGTAACCCCTCCAGTTGAGGGAAGAGCAAATTAAACACTTGCTTATGTTAGTTGATTATTTGAATTGGTATATCATTTTTGAAAAGCAGTTTGAAAAGTATGTATTAAAATCATCTGAATATAGACAGTCTTTGTCCCCATAAACAAATTACTGATGAATTTTATAATCATTCATTGTGGCTATAATCTACTATCTTATAAAATAGAAAACCAACCAATAAAACAGGTCCCATGGAAATATATTTATTCACAACTTATTAAACATATCTATCTATTTTAATGCATCACGATTTATAGTGTAAATAGAGAAATCAATTAATACAATAAGTCCAATAGGATATGACATATGATGACCTGAATGCTTAAAAAAGGGAGTCCCCCAAATCATCTAATAGATAATGCTGGTAGAAACTCTTATGAGAGAATAAGAAGCATAGACAAGTAAAAAGATAGTTACATGAAGGTTTGAAAATGTAGCAACAATCTTTAACACAGGTGTCACGGGAAATGAAGAACATCAACTACAAACTGGGAGGAGGGGAATTAAACAAAAGTTTCCAAAATGAAATGTTCTGCAAGCATAGTGGGTAAAAACAGAGTCCAGCAAGACAGAGGGGTGGCGAGGAGAATGTTCTATGCAGAGGGAACAGGCTGGGGGAAGGTCCAGAGATGGAGAACGTCCTTCCAGGAATCAGATATTTCAGTACATTGACACGGATTTTAATGTGGCAGGGTGAGGACCGAAAGGTACAGCGCGGTGGTGCGTATGGGGGATAGAGGCAAAGGGAGGGAGACGGAGCTGATGGCAGAGCTGATGGTGGAAAGAAAAGCATGGGCCAGGACATGAGACTCCGGAAATTTGTAAGATTAGGGGGACGCTAGTTGATAATGTAAGTGGAGATTTAACCTTAGGAAGGAGATTAAAGAGGGGGATGACTTACTAAATTTGTTTAGAGAGGACTCTGTCTATCGTGTGGAGAACAGATTAAATGGAGAGTACATTGGAAAGCAGAAAATCTGTTAGGATCCTGCCATGGTAGCCCAGGCCAGAGAAGACGGTCGTGGGAACTGAGACAAGAGAAGTGCAGGTGAAATAAGTTTCTAGAAGTATCTAAAAAATGGATCTGACCACATTTAAGCAGTCAAGAAGGACGCCTATTATTATGGTGCAGAGATTGAAAATACGAAAGAAAAAGTGACTTGGAAGAAAGTGATAATGGATTCTTTTCTGCACATGCTGACATTAATGTGTCTCTGGGTCATCCAAGCACTAAAGCCTACTAATCAGCTGAAAATTAAAAGTGTCTGAACCAAGGAGAGAGACCTGGGTGAAAGATAAGTTTTCAGGGGAACAACAAGCTATTTCCCAAGAGCTGAGAAGTAGGTGAATGTAGACAAGAGAACCTAGTTAGTCACATTGTTTAAATTGAGAAAAGGTGGAGGCAAAGAAAGCTGTCAATAGAAATTATAAAAAGTTATTTGAGGGGTAAGAAATAAATAAACAACAGTTAGTGATGTAAACTAGAAATCAGAAGACTGATACCTAGAAAAACATAACCCAGCACATACTGACCTTGGATAAAATTGTGTGAGTCACAAGGGTATGACATTCCAAAATGTATTGAATGACTAAATATGCTAGTGCCTACGTACCATGTGTCAAAAGTGGGATTTGTACATCAGTAAATAACATTTAATAAATGCATAGATTATAAAAACTGAGTTTGAAAGTTTAAAAGGGAAAACAAATCTAATGCATACTTAATAATCTGTATATTATTAATACATATAAGTTAAGGAATCACAATTTTAAGAATTGATTAAACCAATATAAATGCAAATGCTAGGAAATGTATGTGATCTGGAATAGTCCTTTGAAATTATGTATGCAAGAAAATATATAAGTAGATGAAGCTTTTCCTGCTATAAGCAATAGAAGTACAGATTACAAGGATGGGTATTTTTAAACATGTATTGCTATTTTAGCGGTTTAAAAGAGAATTTTTTTTTCTTGGTTATTAACTTACCTCAAATTGATTTAGGCACTGGCCTAAAAAAAAGAAATCTTTCCTTCTTTTTTCTCTTAATCTTCCTTATATTTGTGGATAATGTTCTTACACGTCCTTTTGGAGAACCCTACACAGATAAAAAGATAGGCAAAACACAGTGTCTTTTTATCTTAAGCAAATCTTTCTGGCCCAATTCAGGAAGACAGAAATAGAAATGAGGTTGCTGACTATAGATTCATGTTGGGCCAACACTATCACTTGCTTTCAACATACCAGTGTCCAGAATCGAGCCAAACAGATGGAGAAATATAAAATAAAGCTGTATAAGCTCCAATGAAGCAAAATAAAAAGAGAAAAGAGAAAAAAATTTAATTTACTTTCTGTTTCTTTTTTATAAAAATCTTTCCTTCTGGAAGATTTTCTCACAAAGTTTGCTGCTCAAGTATTCATATAAAAAGTGAGAGAAATAATGGGAGAGAAAGAATAGTCTAAGATTTTTTTTTTTATGTTTTAAATGGGCTTTACCCCTTACACAAGAAATTTACAGGCTTCCAGGCAACTTCACATGGATATTAAGAGCTACCAATAAAATATATTTGATTGGAAACCATCTTATTTAAGTTTCATCAGGTTTTTAAAGATAAATTTTCTCTCACTTGTTTAGAGCAATAGATAATGGTTCTGATTATGAGGGAATTGCATTGTTTTTAGTTGATTCCACTTTATTGCATTCTGTTTTTTCTATCCTTATTTGCCATCATATTGTCATTCACTATATTAAAATTTATGTAATTTACCAAGAGAATATTTCAAGTAGTAATATGAAATCTCCAGGAGAATCTGGTTTCAAAGCACTTTTCCAATTAAATACATATGTATTAGTAAATGAGATGCATATATCATGACAAAAAGCAGTAATGTGCCTCAAAAATAATATATTGTTTATAAAAACTTAAATTTAAAACACACAATCCATATATATATATACATATATATATGCAATTTACATATTTTAAGCAGCCCCAAGAACACTGTTTTAACCTATGATCAGTAATGTTCCTGTGGAATTAGAACCTAGACACAATTCATATGGGAATCTAACCAGATCATCAGTTAGTTGCTTATCTGAACCAAAAAAATGGGACATCTTCAAAAAGTTAACAAAATATAATGCCCAGCATTGACAAAGTGAACATTGGCAAATCTCTGAGAAAAGTCAATACCATTTTCAAATACATTGTTATAATAATATTATTTGGTATATAAAAGTTAGTAACCTGAATCTTACAGTGCAGAAATCTTGATGGTTCATTCTTTGCCATCTCAGTAAATAATCATTCCATCCTTCCATATAATCAGACCAAAAACTCAGTCTTCCTTTATTTTCATTTCTCTTAGATGCTACTTCTGAGCCATCAAATATTATCCAAAATATTATCCCAAACCACTTTATAATGTCTATGGCTACTCTAATACTATAATACTATCTTGGCTAAGTCTTTTAAATTAGTTGGTCTGCTTCTATTCTTATTCTATTACAAGCCCTTTTCAAAATAATGGCCAGAATGATCCATGAGTCAATAACAAAAATTTAAGAGACATGGGACATTCTGATGCCACTTCTCTGCTCAAAGTCCTACAAAGACTCTGCATTTCACTCTGAGTCAAAGGCATAACCTCCGTGGTCCCACAAGTGGACCCTCCTTTCCTCTCTGACGTCCTCTCCTGCTATTTCCTCCCTTAGTCACCAGTTCCCCTACATCATTTTCTTGATGCGCCTCAAATACTCCAGATATGTCTCAGTCATAAAGCCCTTGTTTATCTGTCCCCTTCACCTGGACAGAACGTTCCTCAGATACCCACATGGCTAGTACCTTCTCTTTCCAGTCCTTGGACAAATGGAGTTCTCTCAAAGAGTGCACACTTTCACCATCCAGTTTAAAATCGTGATCCGCCCCCATGCTCTCACTGACTGGTATAGCTTATCCACATTACCTGCTTCATTTATTTCCCTTCAGTGACACTTATGACCTTACAATTTACTGTGCAATTTTTTGTTTATTATGCTGTTTATGTAAGCACCACAAGGCAAGATGTTTTAAAACTCTTTTTTGTTCAGTGATGCATCCCAAGTTCCCGGAACGGTAATTATAATGTGTTAGACACCAAAGGAGTATCTGTTAGGTGAACAAATGAAAGAATGATAATCCAGCATCTGTGTCTCGATTGCTTGGCAAACAAAAGATTTTTTTTTGTGGTGACTTTTGATAGCAGAGTGCAAACCAGATGGTCAGAACATTCACTAGATGGGATGTGGCATTTTGTAATACATCTTGTTAGATTGAAGTATAAATAGGTGTTTGCGGTATAGCATTTTGATTGGGACAGGCTGTATTTTGAAAGCCAAACAATGTGTTACCTTACAGCAACATATCATTTCTTTAGAATTTTCCATAAATAATTTGTAAAGTCTATATGCAGTAGTTATTTAATAACAATGGGAAAAATATAAAAATATTGTGTTTAACATGTCTATGATGATGACAAACTCCTATAATTGGATAATGTAATCATGTAAAAAAACTAAAAGAATATTGCGATACAGTTAAATAAAATATCCTTTATATTATGTGATACCAGGAAACCCTACATATACACACACAAAAATTGTAGCTGCAACTGATAATCATAAAATACTCAAACAAATGATCTTGAAAATAAGTAAAATATGTGAATCGCTTCATTTAAGTTATTTGAACCTGTTTGACTACTCTAACAGGTCTTATATTAGAATACTTGAAGATTTTCCCTTGGAAATTGAAATAAACCTTAGCAGTGTATATTTTCTGAGACTTCATACTTTCAAATTACACAATGAATAAATAAGCTCTGTGTTTGAGATTTTTGAGATATAGGAAACAGAGAAGTACAGGAAATTTTTAAAATGTTTAGCAAAGGGAAATAATTCAAAGCCTTCTCACCTTAGGTAATTGAAATAAAAAACAAAAGTCCATATGCTTTCTTTTTTATTACAAATTGACAATTCCTAATTGTATGCACTTATGGGATACAAAGTGATGTGACAATTTATGAATTAAAATGGAATAATTAAATCAAACTAGTTAACATATCTATCACCTCATATCATATGCTTTCAAGTACATTAGGTATTGGTACTTATTCTTGATTTTGCTAATAATTGTTTCCTCTGCTTTTGTGAATAGAAATGATAGTAATAGTAACAATAATGTCAGTAACAAAAACGACAATAAAAGTACTTATTGGATGCTTACTATATACCAGTCATTGTGTTAAATACTATATACATCTGGCAGTTTTTTCTAATGTTTGGGGATAGTGCTAAAGTGACTTCTGAGATTAAAATGAGTCTTTTAAAAAATCGTTTTGCAACTTATAGAAGGAAAACATCATAAAATAGTATTATTTGAGGATATAAACTATTTTATTTTCTTATGTTATAGAAACTATTCATTATCTTTGGAATTTATAAGTGAGAAAATTGTCATCTTATATCTGTAATGTGACAACTTCAATTTGGACACTGATCAACGTCACCCAAATAATCAAGAATATATAAGAATGATGTGCATTAAAAATTAGTAAATAATAACTGCCTAGTGAGGGTGTCTGAGATTTAGTTACATATTAAAAGTCATTTTGAGACACTATGACCCTAAAACAATTATGATCGAATGACAAATTTCAGAGCGGAAAGAGGTCTAATGACAAGATGGCATGGGAACTCTGTCATTGATGGTTTGCACTAGGGCTCAATCATGCTGTATTATTAGAATTATATTACAGATAAATAATTTTAAAAGTAAATTTTAAGATTAATTTTGCAATAAGTAAAGTGTTTATTGGGATCAAGCAAGCAAACCGATATCAAACTCCTATTCAATGGAGGTACCCTTAACCAAAATATATTTAATTTGTCTTTCAGCTAGCAGACAGACAGGACAATTTGAATACTGAACAAGCCAGTTTGTGTTCATATTCTTATTGATTCTTGAGGTAGAATGAAGTAATCAACATATGGGTTCATTAGTGATTTCAAAGTAATTATATTGACAAATCTCAATTTTCAAAGTGTTTCTAAGAGCTTACTTCCTAAGAGTTTTCTTATTGTAAAATAATATAAGCATCAGAAAGAGAAATAAATATTTTAAGATTTTCATTAGACAAAGAAAATTAATTCATATAACTACTTTTGGATGACATGAGCTAATAATAAAGATTTGCCTGCTTTAAATTACAGGCAGAGAAGCTAGTCTAGACATCAGTTATTAAGCCTTTGTTAGAAATATAGTGTTTGTATTTTTAAGTATTAATAACACCTTTTCATTTTCCTAAGCTTTTTTATTTTCTATGTAAATTACATCAAATTTTGCATAAAACAGTTAAAAAATTAATATCTAAGAAATAATTTCATAATACATACTTTTGAAGGAATAAAATCTAGGGTTCAGTAGCACAAAAGGGAGACTATAGTTAACAATGATTTATTATATATTTCAAAATAACTAAAAGAATGGGATTAGAGTCTTCCTAACACAAAGAAATGATGAATGCTCGAGGTGATGGAGAGTCCAGGTACCCTGATTTGATCATTACACCTTATATGTCTGTATCAATATATCACATGTACCCCATAAATATATACAATCATTATATACCCATAATAATTTTTGAAAAAATTTCTTACTATAAAAATCACTTGTAATCAAACTAATTATGCTTTTATAACGTACACACATGCTGTAGTATGGAACAGGGTGAGGACATAGATTCTGCAGTCAGACTGCCTGGGTTTGATGCCTAATTTTCCTTCTAGGTGATCTTAACCAATTCATAAAACTTCTCGGTCCCTCAGTATACTAATCTATACAGTGGAAGAATACTAGTAGATTTCTACCCTATAAAATTGCTGTGAAGATTAAATAAATCATGTAAGATATTTGAGATAGCCCTTGGCACATAGTATGAGGAATACAATATTTAGCAAATATTTACAAAAGATATGATATATAATATATAGCAAACACGTATAATGTTATATAATATGTAATGCTGTGTGATATATTATGTGATTATATACTGTAATATTTACTACAAAACTACGTGAAGAGTACATTTAGATGTATATCATACATATTTAATCTATATAAATATATGTCATAATGGAAAAAATTGAAAAGAATAAATATAGATATGTAAAATGTTTTCTAGCATTACAGAGCATTGCACAAAATACAGGCCCATAATATGTAACACAGTATTGATTAAATTCATTTTTATTACTTTGATATCCTCAATTGAATTAAATGAATAAAAATTTGTGTTCAAAATCTATGTCATAATTGTAACTTCAACAATTTGTGGTTGCTTATAGTTAATAACTACCAGATATATTTGTTTTAATAAAGTAACATAATATAGGACAATATGTGAGATGTTCCTGACATGCAAACATGTATCTTCTATATAAACTATATAAGATTGCACTGTGTAAGCCCCATTATCTCTGCGTCTTTTCTTTTAGTCCGTTGCTTTGTGCTTCCCAAGAGATTTCTGAAAAGGCCTAAAACTTCTCAGTATCTATAGGCTCAGAAGGGAAGGAAGGGACAAATTGACCTACTTTCAAAACAAAAACAAAAGCAAAACCTTTAAAGAAACTGTCCCTTGACAGACTCCCAATAATGACTGCCTCTACACTCATAGCCTCCCTCCACCCCCCAAATTTGCCATCCCAGCATTGACTGATTAACATAATTAACACAGTTTAACTAGTTACATCATGTCACATTTTAATGAAATATATTTATTTGGTTTTATTAAATATTCTATTTTGAAAAAAATCAGAAATTTATACTTGATCGCTACAGCAATAGCAAACACTGATTGGACTATTAGTGTGTATGGTTATATAAAGATAATTTTCTCCTGCCACCTAATAAAATTTTACTGAAAGAATGAAAGCGTTGTTGAATGAACAAGGAAGTTTAAGATAATTTATGATAGAGGCTACGTTAGAAATGATTTACCAATATCCAATTTAAAGTTATTTGTAGGAATACAGACATTTGAGGAGAAAAGATATAGGAAGAGTGAAAAATTAGGAAAGACAGAGAAAAGGAGAGGAAAAGATAGAGAGGGAGAAAAATATCAAAATTAACCTGTTTATTTACAAGCTTTTAAAGAGTTGGTTCTATATTCTGAAACAGAAAAAGTCCTTCCTTCATGGGCCTGTCATTGATTTGAAGTCAAAGATAGTATCATTCATTCTATAGTTTTAGTGTATTGAATTAAGTTTTGGATTAGGATGTAAGGATGTAATTTTGTTAAAGAATCTAGTAAAAAAATAAACAAAGAAATAAACATTTACCTGTAGAAGAAACAGGGCCTGGGTTATTATTTATTTTAATCCACATGTAATAATAGGTATCTTCTTGTTCAGAAAATGTGAAAAATTCGTAAAAATTCCGTATTTCTTAGCTAACTCTCACCAAATAATGATCATGTGTGTTCATTATAATCAGTTATGTCAGTTATAATATTATTATATCATTATATATTATAATATATAATATTATATTAATATATCAGTTATAATATTTGGTCTTATGTGTCTATTCTCCCAAGTCGAAATAAAGGCCACTAGTTACTGCAAAGCTATATACCGTTGCACAGAATATTTCCCTATTTCTGAAGACTATTTACCCTGGAGTCATATTCATGGTCTGTGTTCTGTTGCAAAAAAAGTTTTCCTTATTGTTGAAGGAACTTTTTTACCCAAGAGCCACACTACATGGAAGAAGATCAAGTACCAGTACGTTCTGCCAAAAAATGATAAGAGCAAACATACTTGCAGATACACTCCAAGAGTAATTTTGGATTAAGATCAGCTGTGAGCAAATAACTATTCTTATTAATCACCCTAAAGAAAATATACTATTAGAAAGGAAAGAAATACTCTGCAGAGGAAAGAATATAGAGCTAGGTTGAATACTAGTGCACACACCCAAGTATTTGGGGCTAAAATTTGCTTGGTTCTAGGAAAAAATGTGTTTCAAGATCTTCCTTTGCTTTTCTAAAAATGTTCATTTGTTGTTAGTTACCAGAATTATAGCATAAAACTAGAAAGTAACTTACAATAATAATAAACTTTGAAAAAATATAATTTTGTAAGCTTATGAGTAAGTTCAGTGAGGTAAGAGGTTGACCTTACCAAGCCCTTACCTTGCTGCAGGGCCTGTACCACACCTGCCACAGAATCGATGAATGGAACCATAGAATAAACAACCGGTTTTCAATGTAGATCCATTTGAAATAAACTGAAGAATTTACACTGATGATCCTATGTAAATTTATTTTAATCCATAGTTTATTTGATGTAACATGAAATGATATAGGAAAAAAAAAAGAAGAGATTGAATCAAGTAAAACAAACAAAAAAGCTTTCTTTAGACGTGTTTGTATTTGTAAAAATATTTTCTCCTTTTGGTCCAAAAAATTCATTGGATTTTATATAATTTCCTGAAGTAATAGCAGCAAATACATAATAATATTTACAAATTATACTTATATTTCTTTGATAAAATTATCATTATATATATTCACCCCTCATCTTATTGTATAAATAAAAGTATATGACATTTGAATCCAAGATACACTCACTTATATTTATTTAGCTGTGGAACAATTGGGTAAAATTTTGTTAACATACATGAATTTCCCAAGATTAAGATTCCAAATCTGTAAAATGAGAATTAAATTATCTATACCACAGCATCTTTGTGATGATTAAAATAAGATTAAAATGAGCATGACAAGAATACTTTTTCTTTACCCTACTTTTTTTTTGACAAGGATAGCAATCATATATTGTACTATAAGCTTTCCGTGGGCAGTAATTGTTTTGAATGTGTTTTAAAAAAGTTCACTTTTCATTTTATGCATCTATACTAAATTCCTTCTATGTCTCAGCACCTGTTCTGTTTCATATTGTATTTTATTATATTACTTATTTTTAAATCAATAACAAATAATTGTATATTTTTATGGTATGCAGCATGTTTTGATATATGCATACACACCATTGTGGAAAGGCTAAACAAAACTAATTAACATATTCATTACCTCACATATTTGTTTGTGGTGAGAATACTTAAAATCTATTTTCTTAGCAATTTTCAATTGTATAATACATCATTATTAACTATAGTTACCACTTTGCAAAATAGGTCTCTTAAATTTATTTTTCCTATTTATTTGAATTTTATATCCTTTTACCAATATTATTCCAATCCTTCTCTCCTGTCCAGTCCCTGGTAACCACCATTCTATTCTCTTTCTACAAGTTCAACTTTTTTACATTCCACTTGTAAGTGAGCTCATTTGGTGTTTGTCTTTCTGTGCCTGGCTTATTTCACTTAACATAATGTCCTCTAGGTCCACCCATGTTGTCACAAGTGACAGAATTTCCTTCCTTTCTAAGGCGGAATAATATTCCATTTTTTTATCCATTCATTGGTTGATAGACATTTAGGTTGATTTGATATCTCTGCTATTGTGGATAAAGCTGCAATGAACATGGCAGTGAACATAGGTCTTTGACATACTGATGTCGTTGCCTTTGGATGTATGCCCATACTGGGATTGCCGGCTCATATGGTAGTTCTATTTTTAATTTTTTAGAACTTCCATCTATTTTCCATAAATTGATCTACTAATTTACTTTCCTATCAATAGAGTAAAAGGGTTCCCTTTTCTGTACATCCTCACCAATATTTGTTATCTTTCATCTTTTTTGATAATAGCCATTCTAACATGTGTGAAGGATATTTCATTTTGGTTTTAAATTGCATGTCCCTGATGGTTAGTGATGTTGAGCATTGTTTCACATACTTGTTGGGCATTCATATGTCTACTTTTGAGAAATGTCTATTCATGTCCTTTGCCCATTTTTTAATCAGGTTATTCATCTTCTTCCTATTTAGTTGTTGAGTTTCTTCTACATTCTAGATACTAATGCTTATCAGATATATGATTTGCAAACATTTTCTCATATGCATTTCAGGATTGTTTTTCTATTTCTGTGAAAACTAACTTTGGAATTTTAATAGAGATTGTATTGAATCTGCCAATCATTTTGGGTAGTATGGACATTTTAACAGTATTAGTTCTTCTAAGTTATGAACTCAAGATATCTTTTCATTTATTTATGTCTTTGTCAGTCAATTTCTTTCATCAATGTTTTATCTTTTCAGTGCACAAATCTTTTGTCTCGTTGGTTAAATTTATTCCTAAATATTTTATTTTTAGTTGCTGTTGCAAATGGAATTGTTTTCTTGATTTGATAGTTTGTTGTTAGTGTGACAAAGTGGAATCTTGAGTGAAACTTTGAATGGACACTGAAAAATTCAAATTGGAATTTTTCTGAAATTGATCATTGACCGTCTATGAGGATATACACTAGCCATGTTTTTAGAAGGATTACACTTTAGAGTGGAGAACTATTTTATTCACTACCAAAAATAAATTTTTTCTGTTAAAGTCATGTAAAATATATACATCAAATTTCAAAGTAGTCCTTACTTTAGAAGAACACCAGAAATATATATATTTCAACTGTGGCAACATGAATATATCATATTTCTGTGAATTCCTCCAAATGGTCCACAGGATATCAAAATTTAGGCAGTGAAGATGGGATGAAAGGTAGCATATTAGTACTTGAGCTGGGCTGTGACCTGATTAATGCAAATTCCTTTAAAGTCTAATGACAAAATTTCTTAGTTATTGATAAAAAAAACTATATTGAATTATCAATGAAAGGAAAAGTGAATATTTCTTAGGGCACTCAGATTTGTTCTTTATAATGTCTTTATCCACTGATTCTTCAACTTCAAATGTAGGCTCTTCCCCCTCTTTGCCTAATAAAGTCTACACCCATCTTTTTCATTTATGCTAAATTGACTCTTCCAGGACTATTGAATTCTCAAAGCAACCTATTATAAGCTCGTATTGTATCTTCCCCATATCTTTTTCTCAGCTTCTGTCACAGATGTTTTCTTAGTGTAGGCTGCTATAACCAATTACTGTAGACTGGTAGCTTAAACAACAAACATTTATTTATCACAGTTCTGCAGGCTGGAAAATCCAAGATCAAGCTGCTAGCGTATCCTGTGTCAGGTGATGCCAGATTTTGCCGATTCTGTCTTTTTGTATCCTTACATGACAGAGAGAACAGAGACAGAAAGCCAGCTTTACTCTTTTTTCTATAAGGGAACTAATCCCGTTCTGGAGGGATGGGATATCCTAATTACCTCCCAAAGACCCCACTTCCTAAAGCCATTACATTGGGGTTAGGATTTTAACATATGAATTGTAAGGAGACGCAAATATTCAGTCCATAACAGATATAAATTTCTTATGTTTATATGTGTGCTGTATGTGTGATGTATGTGTTTGTGTGGGCTGTGTGTATGTGTATGTGTGTGTGTTTAAGTCTCTTTCCTTCATGAGGCCCTAAACTAAAGTATATGATGAAAATATATTTTTGTTTTAAGTCACCATCATATCCCAAAGTGTGTAACAGCATTTCACATGAAGTAGGATCTCCATTACTACTCTGAGTTTCACTTTATCAATATATAAAATACTATAGAAAAATACAATTATTTATTAATAGCAGTCATTTTAAGTCCATTCTATTGATATTGCTTTTTTATTTTATGCATATAAATTAAAATATGATTAACACTTTAATAATAGAACTTATCCCTTAATGTTTTCTTCTCTTTTGCTTTTTTGATTCATCACTACATCTTCTTACCTTCGACATTTTCTCAAGACCTTGCCTCTACTGTTCACTTTCCTCACTGCTGCAGGGCTCCTAAGTCCATCCATGCCCTCAACATTCTTTCGTTCAAATTTTTCCTGGATTTCCTCATCAGTGACCATTGCCTTCCCAGTCTTACACCTCTATACCTGAAGCAACACTCTGCAGCTCCTCCCTGGGAACAGATTTAACATGCCATGACCCGTGGAGATCCACGGAGCCTGACAGCATGTTCCTGATGCAGCCGTGACGTTTTCTTTTCTCCTGGAGTTTTTGTTGTTATTTTTGTTTGTTTATTTGCAGAACTCAATTAGTCCCTCTGGAGAGACAAACACTAGACCTGTCCTTCCTTTCATGGCCTTTGTCCCATCGATTTTTTGGGTTTCAACCTCTCTTCCTCTCTTCTTTTTCTTTCTCTTCTTCTTTATTCACTGTGTTAATGGTCACATAACATCAATGTTTGTAGTTACCATCATTTATTCAACTAATATCACTCTTCAAACTTTGGATTCAGCTTTAAATACTCTGCAAGGGTAAATGAATACAAGCAGTCACTAAATGAGGATTTATGACTAATTCCATAAACTATTACTGACTGATGTAAACGTGCAAAGGAATGGATTTGGTTTAAAAGATGAAATTGTTAAAGACTACTGACATTAAAGGGACATTAATTTGGCTTGTTGGTGATTAAAGAACTGTTGGAAAGAAATGTGGAATTAGGAGGAGATAAGAGGGAGAGAAAGGAATCAAGGGAAAGGAAAGAGCTAAGTACAGAGAAGAATGTAGCCAAGTTTTCCTTCTGCTAACATGGATTGGATAGAAAAGGCATGAAAATGATGGAATGGAATTTCAAAATTTTGATTTATGTCAAAGCTTTTAGTAGCAAACGACAGATGTCTGGAAGAAGTAGCCCTGTGAATATTCTTTTGGAATTTCATCACTTACTCTGGCTTCATATCATTTAAAAATGACCTATAAACTGATGTTGATTTTTGATTGCCAAACGGCATTTTATTCTTTCTTGTTGAAGGTGTTTCAAGTGTTATTAATGATTTTTTAAAAATGTGTTTCTCGTATGCCAATAATCCCTTTGATTTTTTTTTTGCCCAAACCATCTCAGTATACAAACACATTGAGAGATGCAAAATGATTTAAAGTCTTTCTGTTAAGTATTAAAATGCTATAAAAGGTTCTCCCAATAGCCTTTCAAAATGTATTCTTTCATTTTGCTTGAAAAAGTATATATGCCAAGGAGCCATTTAAAAACTTTATGCAATGTTTTTCTAAAGCCTTAGGATTAGGAAACAAATGCAAAAAAAAAAAAAAGCATCTGGAAAAGGATCTTTACAACTTCAATATTTAACTGTTTTGGGAATTTGGGGCTTCTGCTATCAAATTTTAGGAAATTTCCAGAAGACCCGGAAGTATCTGATCACATCATTTACTCTAATGTGTAAAGCCCACAGTTTATCATGAGGTCTTTGAATGACAAAAGACTTCAGAGTCTAACTTCCACTGGGGACTTTAAAACAACTGATGGCTTCACCTTACAGAACTGTGATATGAACAATAATTTTATCATTAAAATAATAATCCCTCATGAGCAATGAATTGAGTCTAGTCATATCAAATATGGTTTTAAAAGGAATGGTAGCGCTGAATCTGCATTTCTTTAGGTTTAATTCCGTGACCAACAGCAACAAAAAAGAATAAAAATTGATCAAATCCTTGTAGTGACTTAGTAATGTTGTTTGCCAAGGTTCAGGTTCAGTTCTGTCCTATATTTGATGTGGTAATGTACAGGCCATTTAGTTAGTATGTAAGTCTAGTTCCTAATAACCTTCTGAGTACAGCAAGTGTCGTGTTCCTAAGCCTGTATCATAAATGGTGTGACTAAGGCTCCCCAAGAAATTATTGAGGAACAAGTTACACATTATACAATTGGGCAACAATTCTACTTAGAGTTCTATTAGTCCTGTTCTTGATAACTTTTATTTATCTTGATGTGACTTTCATGAGGAGAAAACAAAGTATGGTTATTTATTTATTTATTTTTGGTATGATAACATGTGACACTTGTCTTTCTGTGCCTGGCTTATTTCAATCAACATAATGACTTCCAGTTCCGTCCATTTTGTTGCAAATGACAGGATTTCATTCTTTTTATGTCTGAGTAATATTTGATTGTATATATATACCAAAATTTCTTTATCCACAAATATGGTGATGGACACTTAGGTTGATTCCAAATCTTGGTCATTGTGAATAGTGCTGCAATAAACACATGAGTATGGATATCTCTTTGATGTACTTTCCTTTCTTTTGGACACATATCTAGCAGTAGGATTGCTGAATTGTACAGCAGTTCTATTTTTAGATTTTTGGGGAATCTTCATTCTGTTCTCCATAGTGGTTGCACTAATTTACACACCCACCAATAGTGTATTGGGGTTTCCCTTTCTCCACATCCTCACCAGCATTTGTTCTTGCCTGTCTTTTGATTAAAAGCCATTTTAATTGGGGAGAGATGATATCTCAGTGCAGTTTTGATTTGAATTTCTCTAGTGATTAGTGATGTTGACCGTATTTTCACATACGTGTTGTCCATTTGAATGTCTTCTTTTGAGAAATTTCTATTCAGATACTTTGCCCAATTTTTAAATCAGATTATGTGATTATTTTGCTATTGAACTGTTTAAGCTCCTTATATATTTTGGTTATGAATCTCTTGTCAGATGGGTAGTTTGCAAATATTTTCTCCCATTCTGTAGGTTGTCTCTTCATTTTGTTATTTGTTTCCTTTTCTGTGCAGGAGCTTTTTAGCTTGATATAATCCCATTTGTCCATTTTTGCTTTGGATGCCTGTGCTTTTGTAGTATTATTCAAGGAATCTTTGCCAAGACGCATGTCTTTGAGGGTTTCCCCAAAGTTTTCTTCTAGTAGTTTCACAATTTAATGTCTTAGATTTTAGTCTTTAATACATTTAGATTTCATTTCTGTATATGGTGAGAGATTGGGGTGTAGGTTCATTTTTCTTCATATGGATATTTATTTTTCTCAGCACCATTTATTAAAGATACTATCTTTTCCCCAGTGAATGTTTTTGGCGCTTTTGTTGAAAATGAGTTGATGGTTTATACCTGTGTTCTCTGTTGTGTTCCATTGAGTCTATGCGTCTGTTTTTATGCCAATACAATGATGTGTTGGTTACTATAGTTTTGCTGTATAATTTGAAGTCAGATAATGTGATTCCCTCAGCTTTTTCTATTTGCTCAGAATGGTTATGTCTATTGCGGGTCTTTCATGGTTCCATAAAAATTGTTGGATTATTTTTTCTATTTCTATGATGAATGTTATTGGTATTTTGATAAGGATTGCATTGAAACTGTACATTGCTTTGGGTAGTATGGACATTTGAACTCTACTGATTCTTCTAATCCATAGATATAAAATATTTTTTCCACTTTTTTGCGTCTTTTTCAAATTATTTCATCCATGTTTTATAGTTTTCATAGTAAAGATCTTTTTCTTCTTGGGTTAAGTTTATTTCTAGGTATTTTATTTTATTTGTAGCTATTATAAATTAGATTACTTTCTTGGTTTCTTTTTCAGATTCTTTACTGTTGGTATATAGACATGTTACTGATTTTTGTATGTTGATTTTATTTTTGGTGACTTTACTAAATTTGTTTCTCAGTTTTAATAGTTTTTTGTTAGAGTCTTTAGGTTTTTCTAAATATAAGATCATATTATCTGTAAACAAAGATAATTTGACTTCTTTCCAATTGGGATGCCATTTATTTTTGTATGTTTATGTGTGTGTTGATAGTATTTGGGATAGTTTTATTTTTATTTATTACGGAGTACAAATGTTTTTGGTTACACGTATCAATTTTATTATGCTTGAGTCAGGGTTATAAGTGTGCCCATCACCCAGATAGTGTTCATTATACCCCCATTAGGTAGGTTTTCACCCGCTCCTTCCTTGTCTCTTCTCCTTCCCCCCTGCTTGATTTCTGCTGAGTTTTTACTTCCTTCTGTGCACCTGTATGCTCATTGGTTTGTCTCAATTTAAAAGCAAATGCAGGTATACAATGAATAAGAAAGGTAAAGACAAAACATGGCAGAAATAAATAAATGGGAAGAAAGAAAAAAGCTGGCAAACATTTCATGAGGTATAGTATATAAAATGAATAGGGCAGGCATCTAGAAGATAAAAATTAGTCAGCATAGGACTGTACCATTCATAAAAGCATAGCAAGAACTTTGATAATTTTATAATATTAAGGACATCACAAACTCACGTGAAAGATGAGGCCATGTTGAATATTGATTGCTTCATGTCCTGTTTGAATTAAGCCAGAAATAAAAACATAAGGAATTGTATTGTCAGATAAATGCTTCTTGGGCTTGGTCTCAGTGACTTTTTTCAGAAATTTAAAGGGAACAATTCCAGATACTTAGAATTCACAGTGATGGATAATCAGAACTAACACGAAAGTCATGAATGTGTTTGAAGAAACATAAGCTTGGTAAGTTTCTCTGCTAGAGCACTAGTCAGTGTGATACCTGAACTAGCATTCATTGGAAATGCAAATTCTTAAATCCACCTCATACTTAAGAAATTTAAGATTCTGGACATAAAACTGATCAATCAGTGTTTTATAACAAATACACCCAAGTATTTCTCATGTACTCTAAACCTGAGAACCACTGAGATAGAGGAAAGAACATGAGAAATGAATAATTAAGGACAGTGCATGTGTGTATGCGTGTGCACATGTGCATGCTCATGTGTGCTGCTTCTATGTACATAGAAACACGATATGAGCAATATTGTAACTGTATATTGTCAAAATGATGACATTTGCATATATCAGACAATACAAAATTTGGAGTCCTATGGTTTCAAAAATTCAGTTTCTGCTCTAATGGCTAATATATGATGATATTGGATATTTCATTTTGGCAGAGTGAAGATGAGTTTTAATATGTATCCTCAGAGAAGAGACTCTAGAATGTTAAGTATGTGAGCAGTGAAAGTCATACTACAGTTTAACTCCTGATTCTCACACTTACTACCTACATGACATCAGGTCAGTTAGTTAAAATCTCTTGGTCTGTACTGTTGATTTGTAAAGTGGAGAAGTCAGTGATACATATTTCCTAGTTTCATTATGAAGAACCTCTGTGGAAAGCAATATGGAGATATTTTAAAGAGATACAAGTAGAAGTACCATTTGATCCAGCAATCCCATTACTGGGCATTCACCCAAAAGAGCAAATGATCCTGTATAAGAAAGACACCTGCACCCGAATGTTCATAGCAGTGCAATTCACAAGTGCAAAGATGTGGAAACAACCCAAATGTCCATCAATACATGAGTGGATTAACAAAATGTGGTATATGTATACCATGGACTACTATTCAGCTTTAAGAAACAATGGTGATATAGCACCTCTTGTATATTCCTGGATAGAGCTGGAACACATTCTATTAAGTGAGGTATCCCAAGAATGGAAAAACAAGCACCACATGTACTCGCCATCAAATTGGTATTAACTGATCAACACATAAGTGCACATATAAGAATAACGTCTATTGGATGTTGGGCAGGGGGGAGGGGGATTAGGGAGACGGGACGGGTATATTCATACACAAAGAGTGCAATGCACACCACCTGAAAGATGGACATATTTGAAACTCGGACTTAGGGGGGAGAGGGGGCAAGGGCAACATGCGTAACCTAAATATCTGTACCCCCATTATATGCTGAAATAAAATTAAAAAAAATCCACTGGGAAAAAAAAACTATCCATGTAACAAACACATTTTTACACCCTTAATAGTTTGAAATTAAAGAAGAAGCTGCGATGCCCTTGTTTTAGAGGATGGAGTTGACTGGATCCTCATATGATTTTTTTTCTATCAATTTAGTATTAAAATTTTTGAACATATAATGAAGTTGGAAAAATTTTACAATAAACACCCATGTCTACCACTTGTATGCTATTAATATAATTAACATGTTACTAAACTTATTTTATGAAATACCTATTCTTCTACCCATCCATCAATTCATCTTATTTTTAAATACATTTCATAGTAAATTGCAAATATCTGTATACTTCCCCCTAAATATGTAAGCATAGAGATTTGCCTATAGCTTTTCTTTTGATGTAAAATGTACACACCAGAATTCACAAAGATTAAGTTTATATTTGCTGAGTTTTAAGAAATACATGCACCTGGGTAACCTAATCCCCTATCAAAATATAGAATATCACCACCATTGAAAAGTCCCCCTCTTCACCCTTTCCAGCAAAAATATATCCCCAATGCTTCCACTGCATTCAGTATAGATTATATTTGCCTGCTCTAAAATTTCATTTAAAATGGAATCATTACAGTAAGTACTCTTTTCTTTAAAGCTTCATAATGTTTTGAATTTTGCATAATATTTTTTCTGCGTAATGTTTTTGAGATTCATCCATGTTGCTGCATATTTTTCTCTTCTTACTGATGAAGAATATTCCATTCCATTAATGTATCACAGTTTGTTAATCCATTTTCATCACGATAAACTCCAGGACTGTTTCTAATTTCGACAATTTTGTATGAAGTTCTATGAAAATTTGTGAGGAAGTCTTTTTTCTGTGGACATATGATTTCATTTCTTTTGAGTGAATATTTAGGATTGGAACTACTGGATCATAGAATAGATATGATTTAGTTTTATATAAAACTTCCATTTTTTTCTCCTACTAAGAGTTTCATTGTTTCATATCCTTGCCAACATGGTGCTATCAATATTTTTAATTTTAGATGGTTCTGATGAGGGTTTTGTAGTATCTCTGTGTGGTTTTATCTCACGTTTCCCTGATGACTCATGACAATAAATATTTTTTTTTCATGTGCTTAATGGCCAGTTATGTCTTCTTTTGTGAATTGCCTCTTTAAAACTTTTTGCATTTTTTAAAAATGGGCTTTTGTCTGTTTTATCACTGAATTGTGGGATATATATCTAAATACCAGTGCTTTATCAGATATGAGAATTTCAACCAGACTAATTTGGCCATTAATTTTATTAGTGGTATGTTTTGATGCATGGACGTTTTAAATTTTGGTGAAGTCTAATTTGTTGAGTGTTTTTCTTTTTAGAGGCGTTGTTTTGTGTGACTTGCAAATGAAAACTTGGCTCAAGAAAATGTATTGAAGTCACAAAGCTATTTTCTTACGTTTCCTTTCTAAAAGTTTTATAGCTTTAGCTTACAGTAGGTTTAGTTCTGTGTTTCATCTTGAATTTGTTTTCTTGTGTGATAGGAGGTAGGGTCAAGATTCATTTTTCCCCACATATGGATATGTATTTCTTGAAAATGCTTTTCTGTGTTGATCAGATTGCTTTGGTGTACATGTGAAAACTCAGATAACTTGTATAAATGGGAGATCTTCTTCTGGGCTCTTTATTCTGTTCATTTGATGTACTTGTAAATATTTATGCAAGTACCAGATTATCTTAATTACTGTATGTTTCTTATAAGTCTTAAAGTCAGGTAATATAAATCCTCCAAATTTATTATTTTTCAAGATTGTTTTGGATGCTGCGGGTCATTGGATTTTCATAGATATTTCACTTATCGATTTCTACAAAAAACTGATGGAATTATAATTGGTATTACATTAAATCTGTATATCAATTTGGAAATAATCGACATCTTAAAAGTAGTTAGTTTTCTAATCCACAAACATGGTATATCTCTCTGTTGTTACTTATATCTATTTTATTGGGTATTTAAAAATTTATTTTAGGAATGCTTTGTTGCTTTTAGGATAGGGATTTGGTCTTTTTTTTTTTTTATATTAGTGTTTTTCCTAAATATTTTCTGAGGTTTTTTTTTTTGACACTGCTGTAATGAAATTAAATTGTTTTTAACTTAGTTTTTAATTGCTGCTAGATATAAAAATACAGTTGATTTTTATATCTTAATCTTGTATCCTGAAACCTTGCTTATTAAATAATTGTTGTAATAGTTGTTTTGTAGTTTCCTGGAGATTTTTCTATGGCAATAATTGTGCCATTGGCTAACAGAGTAGTTTTACCTATTTCCCCCTGTCTTTATGCTTTTAAAATCTTTTATCGCAGTGACTAAAACCTCCAGTACAATGTTGAGGAGAAGTCACAAGAGTAAGCATCTTTGCTTTGTTCTTAATTTTATGGGGAAAAAAGCATTTGCTATTTCATCATTGAGGATGTGATTATCACTAAGTTTTTCTGAGATTCCTTTTACCAGATTGAACAATTCTTTTCTAATCTTAGTTTACTGGAAATGATTATCATATCTGGTTGTTAAATTCCATCAAATGTTTTTTTCTGCATCTATTGAAATGATCATACTGTTTTTCTTCTTATTTTCTTACTATGATGAATTACATTGATTGATTTCCAAACTTTAAACCAACCACACATTACCGAGATAAATCCTACTTGGATGTAAAGCTTTATCCTTTACATATATTGTTGAATTTGATTTGCTAACATCTTATTAGAGAAGTTTACATCTGTGTTGTTAAGGAATGTCAATCAGTAATTTCTTAATTTTTTTGTAATATCTTTGTCACATTTGTTTTTAGGGTTATACTAGTCTCTTAAAATGAATTGGGGCATTTTCCTTTTCCTCTATTTCCTCTTTCTGAAAGAGTTTATGTAAAGTTGGTGTTACTTCTTTAAATGTTTGACAGGATTTACAAACGAAATCATCTGGGTATTGAGATTTCTTTCTGGTAAGACTTTTGACTATAAAAACAACTTTTTAAGAAAATTTGCTCAGATTTTCTGGGGGTTTTTACATGAATGTCAGTAAGTTATTATTTTTCAAGGAACTTATAAATTTTCTCTATGTTGGCAAATTTGTTGATGTAAAATAATTCCTAATGTTTTCATATAATCCTTTTGATTTCTGTAGCATCTGCAGTGATAATTCCTCCTTTGTTTCCAATGTGACTAATTTGCCTTCTTTCTCTTATTTTCTTGGTCAGTTTATAATCTTAGCTTTTCAAGGTGGAAACTTAGATCATTGATTATAGACATTTCTTTTTTCTAATATAAGCATCTTAAGCTTTAAGTTTCCCTCTAGGTACTGCTTTAGCTACATTTCACAAAATTTGAAATATTATATTTTGATTATTATCTAGTTTATAATATTTTCTAATTCACTTGTGATTTGTTCTTTGATTCATGAGTTATTTAGGCATGTGTAATTTAATTTCCAAATATTTGGTGTTTTTCTAAATGCTTTATTGTTATTGATTCTGATTTTTTTCCATTGTGTTTTAAGAACATGTTATGAATTCAATCCATTTATATCTATTAAGAGTCATTTTATGCCCAGTTTATGGTCTATCTTAGTAAACACTATACATGTTTGAAAAGAATGTATATTTCAAAGTTGTCAAGTGTAAGATTCAACAAATACCATTTAAGTCAAGGTGGTCAATAATGTTATTCAGATCTTTTATGTCTTTGCTTATTTTTAAAATTTAGTTGTGTTATCAATTTTTGAGATGGTTGTATGAAATATACAACAATAATTGTGGAATTTCTTCTTCTTGTTTTAAGCCTATCAATGTTTGCTTCTTATATTTTGAGGTCTTTTCTTAGATGCATACACATTTATGATTGTTATGGCCTCATGATGAATTGGCTCTATTATCATTATGAAATGTCCTTCTATTTCTCTGCTAATACTCTTTGTTTGGAAGCTTATTTTCTCTGAGATTAATATAGCGATTCTACCTTATTTATGCTCTTTTCATGGCATATATTTTCCTATGCATTTACTTTCATTCTATTTGTGTTTGTATATTCAACACAAATATCTTAAGGACAGTATATAGGCAGGTTTTGCTTTTTTAAAAAAAAATCCATTCTGACACTTTCTACTTTTTAGTTGGATAGTTTAGTCAGTTCACAATTAATGTAATGGTTGGTATGGTTTGATTTAGGTCTACCATGATTTCATTTATTTTCTTCTTCCCTCTCTGGTTTTTTGTTCTTATTTCTTCTTTATTGTATTGTTTTGGATTAATTTAATATTTAGAATTCTCTTTAAATTTATCTATTGACCTTATATTATAACTATACTTCCTTGTATTATGTTTTTAAATTGTTGCTGTAGGGATTATAATATAAATCCTTGATTTATTTCATAGTGTGCTAAGAGTTAATATTTTATACTTTATATAAAGTACAGAAACTTTGCAACTGTAGAGGTTCATTTACCACCCTATCAGCCTTTACTATAATAGTCAAATGTATTATGGCTTCTGAAATTATAAATCGTATATATATATTATTTGTTTTAAAAAAATTAAGAGGAAAGTAGCTTTTGATATTGACCCATATCTGGTATCATTTCCATTCAGCCTAAGGGATTTATTCTAGTATTTTATAAGGTGCAGATCTCTCGATAGTTTATTCTCTTTATTTTATTTTAGCTGAAATGTATTTATATTACCTTCTTTCTTGAAGAACATTTTTGATGGATACAGATTTTAGGTTGACAGGGTTTTTTTTTTCCCCCTTTATTATTTTAAAGATTTTGTTCCATCGTCACCTGACTTCCATAATTTCTGATGAGAAGTCATCAAACTTTGACTCATTATTATCTGGTATGTAATGTGTCACTCCTTTAAAAAATTTCCCTTAATCTTTGACTTTTAGAAGTTTAGCTATGATATGCCTATGTGGAAATTTTTAATTTTTTAAAAATAAATTATCTCTCTGCTTAGATTTCCTATCTTTCCATCTATTTCAACCATGTTGTCCTTTATATCTTACAGCATAGTCATAATAACTGCTTGTCCTTTATGTCAATTCTAACATCTGGGACATCTTAAGATTCACCTCCATTGATTATCTGTTCTATTGAGAATGGGTCACATTTTCCTGGTTCTTTATGTTAAATAGTTTTGGATTGCATCCTGGACATTTTGAATATTATGTTGCAGAAACTTTGGATCCTAATGTATTTCTTGGAAAACATATTTTTAATAGGCAGTTAACTTAGTCAGACTTACACCACATACTCTGTGTCTCAGGAAGGCACACAAATCTCAGTCCACTTCTTTTTCTTCTTAACTGGACTGCTTTTAGTCTGCTCCATGTATCTGATCTTTAGGAGTCAGCAAGAGATTTGGGAAGAGGTTATGTACCACATTTGAGGCTCTCCTTCTCTGGATTTCTCAAAGAGGAGTGGCGGCCCAGTGAAGTTAGGAGGCTTGCCCATAATCTTATGGATAGTGGCTGAATTTGAAGCCCCACACCAAAATGAAAAATTCTGTTAAACCTATCATTTATGTTGTTTCTCATCCTAATGTTGGGATTGTCTGGCTTAAGGAAAATTGAAGCATGTCTTAAACTACCACAGAGTTGGCATTGCATAGAAGCATATCACTTTTACTCTCATGTCATTGAGGGTTTTGGTCCTAAACCTTTTGTACCCTTTCATGACATACTACCAAATCTGTGAACATGTGGCCTCATGATTTTTAAATTGGTTATAGCCTATCATCATTCCTTGAATATTTTGTCTACTTTTTCTGCCTCTACCTGTGATAGCATTTGGCTGCTAGCTTGGCTCTCAGAACCTGTAGTGTAGGGCATAAATGTCTTATAGCTATGGTTTAATAGATCTTTTGAAAAATCCAAACTTTCTAGAGTGTCTATTTTTAAGTTGCTTGGGAGTTGTAGCAATATCTTGATGACATGCAAATTCATGTAGAATGTACACAAATGTCCAGTATTCAGGATGAGGTTAGCTTACTTTAAGAGAATAAAACATAGCTTTGTTCTGGTCAAAGTACCAAATAATACCTACCATTTGTGACAAATGCTGGTGAAGTCTGCATGGCTGTTATTAAGCCTAAGGTGGAGGTGGGCTGGCACAAAATGAAGAAAACCACCCTCCTAACATGAAATGAATATTTTGGCTTTGCTTTCTGCCTTTGGCAAGTTAGATTCAGCATTTATTAAGAATTTTCAAGAAAGATATTTCATTGTTAAGCTATGACAATAGCCTTGGTCATCAGGAAAGAGCACATGTGAATTCACAGAAATCTCACTTTACTTTCATGTCTCCCAGTGTAGTGCCGAAGTAAACAGCTGATTTTAGCAAGAATTTACTGACTTTTTTATAATCATTTTTTATGACTAAACTCTGGGATGGTGGAGGCTAAACATGTTAGTTTCTGTATATGCAGTAGAAATACTTTAGATTTTGGAGTCAGGATGACTCTGATATGCATTAGTTGTGGGTACCTGGGAAAGAAAATTAATCACTCTGCAGCTCAGTAGTATCGTCTGTGGAATGGAAAGGGAACGGAGGCCCATAGTAGACAGTGGGGGCTACATGCAACTGTCCAGCTTTGTTGTCGTAATCACTTTCCTTTCCTTTGGGGAAAGCCCCCCACCCCACGTGGGCCCAGAGCGACTGTCAATCACCGTGGTCCCCGCTCACCCACTGAGATGGGCATGCGACGTGGCACAGCTAGACACAGTGCTGGGTTCAAGGAGAGGGCGTGGATCCAAGGCCAGCCATTCAGAATCCCCCCAGGAATCAGAGGTGAAAGACACGTCCTCTTCCCCTTGTGCATCACATCCTATAGGGAAACGGGTCCGCATTTTCTGTTGGCCATTTTCCTCAGCATGCAGAAACAGATTTAAGAGGTGGGTGGAGAGATGGCATCCTGTTGGTAGGTTCAGGATTAAGGTGAGGCACTTGAGTTGATTTTACAAGTATCTTGCTTCCTTAAATTGTGTCAATGCAGGCTTGGCGCATGCTTCCTTAAATTTTGCACCCTTGGCCCCTCACTGGCCTCACCCAGGTCCTGGCCATGCTGATGACTGTCTTAGTTGTGTTCGTTCCTCCAGAAGCTGATTCTGAGAGAAGGAATTGAGCACCATCCGTTTATCAGGAGGTGATCTCAGGAATCAGGTGTAAGAGGCAGGGGAGCGAGACAGAGAAAGGAAGGCAGCCAATAAAGGGCGTTTGGTGAAGTCCCTCACCACTGTGGGCACCTGGAGCTGGGTTCTGTGGCGGACGTCTAGGGCACAGCACAGAGCATGCCTTCGGGGTGCTGCAGCTTAGAGAAGCTGATGCAGGGATGCATGGTGCTCGTTCATTGTTGGAGGAGGCCCGCCGCATGCACCATTACCTCTCCCACACTTTTGGCTTACCCTGTGCAGGGCAAGAAAAGGCCTCCCTCAGTCGCAGGTGTTCACGGGAATCCCAGGGTGCATGGAGGTGAGAGAAGGGGACATGGGTAGACACAACAGTGCTGCTGTCTTCTTAGTCTTCTGGTCCCATGAGTTATCCACTGTCCTACCAGCTAAGGGAACAATATCCTTGTCTACCTATGTGAGGTCTTGCTGGGCTTCCAAGATTTGCAACATAACAAGTCCTGACTAATCAGAAACTAACAATTACTGTCCTGGGAACTGAACACCCACCATCTCCCTTGTACTCGGCATTATCATGCCCATTTTACAGATGATGAACTGGAGGTCTGGAGAGAACCCACTGCCACACACAGCCTGTTTCACTTCCCAGGTCCCTCCCAGATACAGAAGTTAGGCTGAAACCAACTTTAGTCATGTGCACATCAGCTGTAAACCAGGGGACCGGTGGAGAATGTCCATCAGTGTCCAACGACATTGCACGCTTGGTTTTGGAAGCAGCAGAGCATGGAAGAGTGCAGGCTTTGCAGGGGTGGAGGACTGGGCTCCAAGTCCCAGCTGCTGCTTCTAGTCGAGTGCACTTGGACCAATCATGTGGCACCCACAGCCCTCCCTTTCCTCTCCTGAAAGAGAAAAGTGACTAGAATGGACTTAAAGTTTTCATACAAAAATAAGGGGACAAATGACATGCAGCCCCTAGCAAGCGCCTGGCGTGCGGGTGGCATTTTTCAATTGTTTTCCATGTCTTCTTGAAGTCAGCATGGCTAAGGCTTCTAGAAAGATCTGGGTATGCACATGGAGGGACATGTCAGGAGAGAAGGCTCAGAGGCTGAGACCCTTTCTGTGTCTGCGCTCATTGCTGACTCCACCACCTCTTGTGCACAGCTGGGCCATGGACGGCTTTCAGGTCACTCATCTGCCTTCCGCATCTGACCGTGAGACTCCTGGGGGGCTGGGACCAGGTCGTGCCCATCTGCCTGGTCCTGTTGGCACTAGCTCAGCGCTGGGCACGTGGTAAAGGCTCGGTAAATGCTGGCTCAGTGAGTGGATGGGGGCAGCGGGGAGAAGAAAGCAAGCCTTGGTCCAGACAGCAGCCGGGCATGTGCACGAAGCATCGTGAGCTGCCTGGTTGCTGCCTCCCTCCCACTCGGAGTGCTTGCCAGTCTCTCCGAGCCGCCTGCGAGGCTGCGCGGCTGGCTCAGACCTGTCTTTCTGACTTCACCTCTGCCCTTCTTCCTGCTCATTCCACCCCAGCCTTCCTCTGGTCTCTCAACCATGCCGAACTTACCCCTCGCTGAGAACCCGCACACTCACTGTTCCCTCCACCTCGCTCACCCTTCCCCACTCTCTGCCAGGCTCCCTCGAGGTGTGCAGGGCTCTGCTCAGATGTCCCCTCCTGAGAGCTTCCCTGAAGGCCCACCCCATGTGACTCCACCCCAAGTTTTCATATCTCCTTCCCTTTTTCTTCATAGCACCTGTAACTAACTACAGCGATTCTGTTATCTGTTTGTCCATCTCTCCTCTCGGTTGAGGGCCCCATGAATCAGAGCATAAGCTCTCTGAGGGCAGCAGTGCTTCCCTGTTCACACGCACACACGCACACACAAACGTGTATACGTACACACACCCTCCAAGCAGTTTATATATATACACACACGCATGACATGTGCTATGGATATACATATATATACACACACTCCCACAAAACAGCACATATGCACACACATATATGCATATAAATATATGCATACCCACTAAGCTACACATACACATATTTATCTCTATACATAACATATACACCCACTGAACAGTGTATATATGCACACGTACATATACACCCCACGCAAAACACATAGTGCACATACAAACATATACACATACATGTATCTGTGACACCCATAACATACATATAATATAAATGAATGAATGTAATAGAAATATATATAAATGATGAACTTAACAATGAGCCAGTCAATAGACAAGATTCGGCAAGCGGTTTGTACTGATGTCTCAGGGTTGGGCCGGGGCCCGTCCCCGCTGCCCTGTGTGCACAGTCCTCTCCGTCCCCACGCTCCCGCTCAGCCCTCCCTCTCCTCTCTCCCCGGCTCTCGGCTGCTCCGATGGCTGAGCCAGCGGAAGAGAGTCCGGGATGCAGGGTTCCACTCTGGGTTAACTCTGAAGTCAACAGGGCTTAATTATCTTCGAGGGAAGGAGGAGCACACCTTTGGGAGAACTCTGAGGAATCTGCTTCCGAAGCATCTCTCTTGGATTGGCACGTGGACCCTCTGCGTAAAGGGCTGCACGGTCAGAGCAGGATAAACACGGAGTTGATTAAAGTTCATGGAGCAGCCAGAGGCAGTCTGCACAGAAAATGGCAGAAAACGGCACAGAGTTGTATGATGATAGCTCTTTATGTCCCTCAAAGGAAGATGCCAGATAAAATTGAACAAGAGTTGCACGAATGATAATTCCAGACTCAACACTGCTGCATCGTGCAATGATGATCGTTTCCCTGCCCGAGCGTATTGTTAGCTGCCTCATTCCGCATGAGAACGAGGGAAGCCTCATCCCAGGCTTTCACAGCGGCATGTGACTTCACAGTGTGAAAAAAATATTTGATTAATAGCAGACTAACCAATTTAGTGCTCAGACTGCAACAAATCCATCTGGGAATTAAGCAGGGATTAGATTTTGCATATATGTTTGTAAGTTTGAATGTTCAGAAACATTTGGCTTATCAGGGTTTTTTTTCCCTTAAAAATTTATTCTTGTACAATATTTTTGATCTTTTAAGTTACCGGGTCTCCAGGATAGCAGTAGCGCGGTAGAGCACACTGCAGGATTTTGAGTTGGACAGTAAGTGTCCATGGACAGCTGGCTCTGTCCTGACATTAGTCTAGGTAGCTGCGAGGATGTGGGAACAAGGTCTCTGGTGCCACAGCACTGACAGTTTAGTAGGAGAGACAGACAATCATGCAAACAATAACTAAACATGATGATTTCCACTGATGACAGCTGCTCTGCAAAGTCGCTGGCGCAGTACCTGGGAGGTTGGGACTGCTTCACTGGGGGCCAGGGTGACGGGGCGGCCTCTGTGAGCGGACGCATTTGCCCCAAGACCTGCTGCTGAGAAGTCAGTGGGGAAAGGACACCACAGACAAAAGGAGCAGCAGATGCAAAGTTCCTGAGGCAGGAACAGAGTCAGCAACGGGACAAACGGCATCGGCTGCCAGCACCGCGTCTGCCGCAAGTGGGGTCCCAAAATATGTGATTGTTCTTTTTAGGAAACTGTATGAGTTAATGAGCTCATAGTGTAATAGTTCAATGGCTTTGACTCTCAAGTTCGACAGAGCTGAGTTGGAATTCTGACCCAACTACGTGACTCTCAGAGAAGTTACTTAACTTCTCTGAGCCTTGACTTAGCTGTTACTCTTTTGTCAGAACCATTTTTGGAACTCTTGAATATCATGCACTTACTAGTAGCCTTCGTTGTTCATGCATTTTTATGAAGGATGGAATCCATTTCTTTTTAATGAAATATTTATTCATTTCATATCAATTAATTTGTGTTTGGCTTGAGGCATACTTTGCAGGAATTTTCCAGCCCCTGGGGGTCACCGTCTCGAGAGCTAGCTGTCGCAGGAGGTGCAGGCTCACTCGCCAGTGGTTTTCAAGCATCGGCGGGCGGAGCAAATGCTTCCTTAATGGCCAGCTGGGTGGACTCCACTGCTCATCTGCACTGCTCGGCATGTTCTCCCAGTGACGTCTGCTCTGCGCGGCAGACGTGCATTCCCAGGCCTTTCCACATCTGCGGGGTGCGCCAACCTCCCTTCACCCCAGAGGACACTGAGGGTGTTCAAGGCATCAGGGGTGATCCTGGGGCCCTTGAGCCCCCGCTTGCAATTTCCTGTAGTGACTCCAGAGGGGATCAGTATGTGGGTGTGAACAGTGGCATTAATGTATTTATAAGACATACTGTCACTTCTTAGAATGGCCTCCCAAACTCCTTGGCCAGGGCCCAAGACCTGTGGATGTCTGGGAAGAGCATGACAGGCACAAGGGTGGCACAGAGGCCAGTGCCGGGAGTGTGAGGGGAATTGGGCTCAGGCCACCTAGGGCCTGAGGATCCATAGTGGGAACTTTGTCTTTTCCTCTTGTGTATTATCTGATTATCCCATTAACTTTTGGGTTCCTAGGGTAGTGCAACATCTTTATGGCTAGCATGGTACTAGGCTCATGGCAGGCACTTAATAAATGTTTATTGAGTGAAATATTCATCCAAATAAGTATTTTTCTTGAGATCAAATTTTGACTCCTCCAATGAGGCCACCATTTATCAGAGCCCACATGGGTTCCATGTTCAGTGAAAAGTCATCTTAAAGTTTGTGTATCAGTTGAGATGTACTCAGTAGTGAGGAACAGAAAACTTGCCTTATGGTGCTTTGAACAAAGAAGTGTTCATTTTTCTCACATAGCAAGAAATCTGAAGGAAGGAGGCTATATGACATCAGGTTCAGCACCTCTGAGACTCTCTGGGCCTTGTGGTCACAAGGGGCTGCTGTAGCTCCAGACATTACATCCATGTTCACAGTGAGGAGGACAAGAAGAATGGTGGAAAGAAAAAGATAATACCACCTATAGATATTCCCCTTTACGCAGAGAGCAAGACTTTTTCTAGGAACTTCCAGCAGACTAACATGTCCTTGGCTAAAACCATGGCGACCCTGGCTGCAGGTATGTGTAGAGCACACCACATTGCCTCCCCCAGGAAGACCGTCCTGTTACAAGAGAGGAAAGGGGAGGGCGCATACGGAGTGGTTAGAAGCTTCATCCGCCAAGGACAGGCTTCCTTCGGCTAATTGAGCAATAGTAGCCAGCGTGAGCACTCTCTTTGGTAGCTACATTTCATTCTGATTTTCTTTCTTTTTCCCCCTAAATTGGTTGTTTTTTGGAATCTTCCTCCTGCAAGCATAAATGGTGTCCTTTAATGTCACTGTTTATTCATTCCTTGCTAAGGCCAGTCACGCGGGGCCGAGGGGCGGCGCGGAGGAGGATCGGCCCCCAGGCCAGCTGGCGGAGGGAAGGGAGCAGCGCAGCTCACCTCGTGGAGCCGCTCGAGCCTTTGCACCCTCACAGCCCAGGGTCCCAGCGCAGCTCTGGCCACTCTGCTCTGTGGTCTTCTGTCCTTCCAGAGCCTGAGTCGCCTGAGTTGCCAACCAGGGATTCGGGCCTGGGTCATAAAGGTCACGGCGAAGACGCAGCCAAGAAGGACCTTTTTGAAGATTCCAGCAAAGTCTTTGTCAACCTTGGCTACACATTGGCCTTCCCTGGGGCGTATTTAAAAAACACAAGTTTCCAGGGCCCTCCCGGACCTTTGGATGTGCTGCAGGCCTGACGCTGTTAGTGCCTGAATAGCTGGTCAAGTCAGGAAGACCCCCGGACGCAGGCGCGTGGCAGGATCTCTGCCGCCCTCTCTGCTGACGTGGGATCCGTTCCCAAATTTCGGATGCTCAGTGTGCTTGACACACACCTTTCTTACAGCAAATCGACTGAAATCCACGCCAGCTAGCGTTTATGTGTTTGTCCCGCTGGGTTCTAATTAATAATGATGACATCAGGTCCTAACTGAATTAGACAGATGAGGAATGTTAATTGGATGCTTGCCTTTTAGCAGCTTGGGTGGCTTTGGCCGAATTGCTTGTTTTCACCTCATTAACTGTGATTTCCCCTGGAGAAGGGCTCTGAGCCACCTTACTAGGGAGCACCGGTGTCCCTTGAGACCCAGCTCTTCTATTCTGAAGGTGCCCAGGGCCTGGGCAGTGTCGGCCAATGGTGACAAGTGCTCAACTTCCCTCTAGAACACCTGCCAGGGGCTCAGGAGGCCAAAATGCTACCGGTTCGGCAGATTCCCTCAATCACACGGTTGCCACGGGATTTCGAGTGGAGAGCAGCAGAGCCGCTCCTCCCACACTGTGCACACGGAGGCACCCAGGACCGCCGACCTGCTATGGGCCACGTGGGACATGGCGACCCAGTCCCAAATGAAATTCAGCTGCTTTGTGCACTCGGCCTTGGGGGTCAGGGACAGGGAAACCTTGAGGCCAGGAGGTGGTGTTCCCAGCAAGCAGTAAGGTGGGCGGGCTGCAGGGAGGCGGTGTTCCCAGCAAGCAGTAAGGTGGGCAGGCTGCAGGGAGGCGGTGTTCCCAGCAAGCAGTAAGGTGGGCAGGCTGCAGGGAGGCGGTGTTCCCAGCAAGGAGTAAGGTGGGCAGGCTGCAGGGAGGCGGTGTTCCCAGCAAGCAGTAAGGTGGGCGGGCTGCAGGGAGGCGGTGTTCCCAGCAAGCAGTAAGGTGGGCAGGCTGCAGGGAGGAGGTGTTCCCAGCAAGCAGTAAGGTGGGCAGGCTGCAGGGAGGTGGTGTTCACAGCAAGCAGTAAGGTGAGCT
>CAUYSK010045365.1:0-23465 GCA_963575035.1 Avahi laniger | reverse complement strand
AATGGAATGATGTAAAACTACATGATCTCCACAGTTCTTTTAAGCTGAGAAATCTAACATATGTTTATTGCTTTACCATGAATAGATTTAAGTAGAGTTAGTAGGTATGTATTTCCTACCCATCAAAATTATCTGATATCTCACCTTAAATGTCAGACATCCTAACTGATCCAGTCTCTAGAAAGCAAGGTGATCGATCAGCTAGGTGAGGGGCATGGGCTAGGTTTCCCAGTGGCTCTCATCACAGTGTAGGTCCCTGGAGAAAAACAAGCTGCTGGCCGGGCTCCTGCAATGAGCAGGAGGAGCCCAATCCACAATACAATAGGTGGACCTGTCTACTGTCTCCCAAAACACACATCAGGAAAAGAAAGCAAGAGAGGAAAAAGAGATTTCCATTTTGCTTTTATCTCTGAAAGAATTGTCAGCTTTGAGGGAGTAAGTGATGGCAGAAGAATCCATGTGTGCCAAGGCAGGCCTCATCTCAGACCGGCCAATGACAGCTCCCTTACCTCAGTGCAGGAACAATTCCCTGAGCATGAGGAAGATTAAGTTCACACACACATGCGCACACACACACACACACACACACATGCCGCACGCACATGCATGGCACTCCATGATGGGGAAATGTGGAGCGCTGCAGTCGACGCCATCAGAAGATGGCGCTGAGCACCAAACAACTTTGAAGTAAACATCAGTTGAGCGCATGCGCCAGCAGAGGAACGCCTTTCTTGGGGAGGACCCTAAGGGCATGTCCAATCACAGTTTGCCACCTAGCCTTCACCAGTATATAAGCCTGTGCTTGTTTTGTTTCGTGGTCTTCGCCGTTTGCCCCATTAAAACGCTGTTGGAAGAACTCCGAGTGTTGCGTCCTTCCTGCTGCTCAGGGCGGCGCGACAGGAACAGCAAAAATAAATACATGGGACCTGTATTGTTTTTTATTTGTATTATTTTTATTGTTGTATTGTTATTTTTTTTATTCAAATATTTTCTCTCTTCAGTTTGTTGAATTTGGGGATGTGAAACCTGGGGATGGGGAACACAAAGATACAGAAGGCTGACTGTATATGAAATCATGACAGAATCACTTGATTATTCAGTTATAGTTTTCTTTAAAATTATTAAAGAGGTTTTATATGATGATGTCATCATCTCTCATGGAATTAATTCTTCAATTACCATATATATGCCAGTAGGTCTCAAAATTAATTTTTAGCCCAAACCTATCTTCTGAATTTCAGACTTGTATATCCAGCTGACTCTGTAACAACTCCAATTGGAGGTCTAATTTGGCATTGCAAATTTGATATTTCTGAAATGGGAGATCCTGGTCTCAACCTGCCCACACCCCAAAAACAGCTCCTCCTGTGGTCTCCACTATCTCAGGAAATGGCATGGCCATTCTTCTCAGTGCTCAGGCTTCAATAAATATGATGCCATTCTTGAATTCTTTCTCTCACAATTTACAGAAAATCTCTCAGCTGATACTGTCTGCTCTATCTCAAAATGTGTCTGTAACTTGACCATTTATTTCTGTTCTTACAGTCACACTCCTGGTCCAGACCACCGGCCCTGCACATGTGGAATTTTTAAGTCAACCTTTAATTGTTTCCTCAAGTGCTACCCTTCGGTGCAATCCTAACCCTGTAGTCAGAGAGAACCTTAACAATCTAAGGGAGAAAATGTTACTCCTCTGCTTACAACCCTCTGTTGGATTGCCATTTGGGGTTAAAAGACAAAATCCCTACTATATCTGCAAAGCCCTAGTGGATCTACCTAATTCCTTTCTAAGATTATCTCCAACTACTCTCCGTTTTGTTCTCCCTGCCCCACACATGCTGGCCTCTAGCTCTTCCTAGAACCAACCACATACACTCCAACCTCAGGGTCTTCTGCATTTGAATTGTTTCTATTAATATGTTCAGAATGGCGTTCTCCTAGACACTCTTTTGAGCCATTCCCTCTTTCTTCAGTTTTTTGCTTAAAAAGTCACTTTGTCAGTGAGATCTTCTCTTGGCACCTATCTACAATTTCACTGACACTTCATATCCCCATTATATGTTTTACTTTTTCTCCTTAGTGCTTATTACTCTTAGCATACTATAAACTTTAATTAATTATCCTTGCATCGTTGGTATCTTGTATTAGAAAATGACTCCATTAAGTTGGGGATGTTTGTTTTGTTTGCTGATATTTCTATCCTTGATATGGGGAGCCATGGACAGAGATTCCAAGTATTTTGGTTTTAGAATAGGATCTCTCCTACAGTGAGATGCCTTATTGTGCGGAGGAAGCTTGACAACTTTGCAGTTTACCTTTGAGCCATTCCAATCCATTTTTGTTTACTTAGACATATATTGATATGACTTAATTTCTTCAGGCCAAAGCTGTTTCCTATTTTCTCTATTTTATTTTGTTTTTGTTTTTTCCTTCTCCTTACTTTTAGTTACTTTAAATTGAAGGCAGTATTTTCCCAGATTATATATGGAGAGATAATATTTTCATCAACTAAAATCTCCATTTTCCTAGTAATTTTGAGGAAATGATACTTCTGTTATGACTTTACAGATATTCTTTTTTTGTCTTCCAGCTACCTGAGAGTTGCTTTTGCTTAATCTTGCAAGAGAGTCTCAAGAGTCTATATGTCTCAATCATGATCTATAAGTGCTAGTTTAGTGTTTATGCATAAGAAGTCTGTATCTAAATACATACAAATATAAACATAATTCCTACTTCTTCTTTAGGTCATACACTGGTTCTTTCCTTAAAGAGTTCACACAGATCAAAATGTACATGTTCGCATTTTCAGGTTAAAGGTTATATTAATTATAATGGGACCAAATTAAAAACCATCTTTCATTTTAATAATATTGTGCACCAACATCAATATTCTTCTCTCATTTTTTTGTGTGCCCCTTAGAAACCCGTTTTGAGAACTTCCATCATGTATGTGGTTGTGAGATTACAACTGGGCTTTACTTTTGTAGATTAGTCTTCTGCAACAACCTTGCCGATAAAGACTCAAGGAAGTCAGCAGTAAAGGATTTTCTCCACTTCATAGTCTCTAGATAGGCCATTTCAATGGCATGGCCTCAATAAAGTTAACTAGTGGTTTGAATAGGTGGCAATATTAGAAATGCGGGCATGGCATGTTTGTTCATAAACATAGAATATCCGTGCCATGATATACTGATGTATATACTTTTGATGAGGCAGAGACTGCTAAATTAATTTCACTGTGCAATCTGTTTAGATGGGAAATACACATCCCTGGTATGTACCTATGGCACAAATTTGTCCAAGGCAGGAAAGTGGAGTAAGCTAGTGATGTTTACCCAGAAATGAAGTCAAGGGCATGGTCCTTATTTTCACATAAATACCTCATATTCAACGATGTGAGATCAACTTCATTTAAAAAATATTGAGCATACACTAAGCCCCAGAGTCTGTGGCCTGAGCATATAAATGATCTTTCCTTACTGTTTTAGGAAGGCCCAATCATGTTTATTTATGGTAGCCAGTTGTTACATATTGAATCTTTGTGATTAAAAGTGCAATGATTATGGTCAGTGCATGTCATCTTACTTCTGCCCCCTATTCCAGGCCTGGGCCCAGCTGACCCTTCTCAGATGGTCCAAGGTCCACACATGGTTGTAGCACAGAATAGAGAGCTGTATGTTCAGAGGCTTATATTCCGCTGTGACCTTACAGGATACAACTTTGGCTACCAATAAGTAACAGAAAATGAATCAGAAAGAATGTGAATACATATGTATAATCATGATGTGGTGAAAAAAGCATTTCATTTGAAGTTAGAAGACCTTGGATAAAGGTCTAACATTTGCTCTAACATTTAACAGCTCTTTTGTTAATGATTGCCTACGTACCTTACAGGGTTGTTATAAGGATTAGCTAAACTCTATAAACAAAAGTTATTTTGTATAAGCTATAAAGCACTTAACTAACAATAATACATTTTATTATTGATAATATTATAAGTTATAGACGTACAAGATTAAATCTTATAAAACTCAGAAAGCTTATTCTTGGATCTGGGAGGCCCTCAGGGATCTTGAATATATACCCTTTTTCTTCTTCACTTCCCAACAGGTGCTTAAATCCTTGTGATAACATCCTGGAAAAGTGACAATTCCATGTGGCCTTGAGCATTTCCATTTACAAGAAACACGTTATCTCCTAAGTAGTTCATTTCACTGTCAGACAGTCTGAAGTATAGGAGGTTTCCGTAATGAAACCAACTCTGGCTTCTGGTTACAGTCCTTAGGCCACTCCAGTGTGGTTCTTGTCCTCTCTGTTCCTCCAAATTGGCCATCTAGAATTTTTATGACAATAAATCCAGTGGACACCTGCCAAGCTTATCTCATTTTCTCAACAGCATTTGACCCAGTTGACATCCTTGACTTCTTGGAGATCTGTCTTAACTCCCATTATACCTCTTTCTCGTGGACGTCTGTATGTCTCTAGGTGTGGCTTCTCTTATCTCCTTTGCCAAGATATCCACCTCAATTCCAAAAAAAAAAATCATAATTTCCAGGAATGCTTTGCCCCATACAAAATATGTACCTAAATGTTAAAGTTTTCTTTAGGTTTAAAGTCAATTCATTTAGAAAAGCCTGGGAATAAAAGAAATTTATAAATAGAAAATATTCACTTTTTTGCTTTGAGGAGTAACATTAATTTGGATGAATATTCTTTTTTTATTAAAAGTGATATGCAAGCAAAAAATGACTAATGATTTCATATACTATGTTTGTTATTGGGCTTGGTTGGGTTATATATAATATCTGCAAATTTCAAAGTATTTACCTTGGCTGATGATTCAAGGATATCATCGATCATTAATGATTTAAATAGATTCAAGATACATGTACTTAACATTTTTCTTCTCAATTTCCAATTATACTCATACTCTGAATTAACATGTATCAATTAAAAAGCAAAGAGTCCTTCTATAACAAAGAACTGTACAGGTTTTATAATCCACAAATGTGGCAGAATGGTTGTAATGGGTTCTGTGTCTTAGGGAGAGAGACTAATGCAAAGTATGTGAAATATTTAAAGGTGAAGCAAATTCCCTTGTCCTTGTTATTTAATAAACACCATGGCAATTGACCTTTCGAGCTGATAAAGCTATATAGGGACACGAGAACAGATGCAACATTCTGCCAGACCTACCTGAATATATTTAACATTTGGCCAAGGAATGATTCTTTTTCCAAAGAAATTTCAAGTTGATTTTAATTGCCGTGTAGGTATTTTGCAATATCAAGGTTTTTCTTATAAAACAGGAAGTCAACTGAGAAAAAAAAAGCCCCACCACTCTTTTTTGGCTGGTTTTAGAGAGGGTTTGAGACCATGGGAACAATAGCTTCCAGTGGCATAAAGAAGTGAAATATGTAAGTAAGCGTCTGTGCTTGCTAATTCTGTGTCCTGCCTAAGGAATGATCTCAGCACTAGCCACAGAGGTGTGGGAATCAGGTTGTCTTTTATTTGACCTCAACGTTTTTGATTTGTTATATTGTCATTTAGTCTGCGAAAATGTTCAACCTAATCTTTCTAGCCTCTTATAATCAACCAGAGTGGTATTGATCTTCCCATCATTCTTCCGTGCACCTTGGAAAATCATACATGAGTGAGAATGTGCACACTCTTATAGATGATCTAAAGCCATACAATATGCTCTTAATTATAAATAGCTCCTTCTAAATTTATTACAGCTATAAACATCATATACTGATATATACATATATATTCTCTCTCTTATCCACATTCTTACATTTATATTCATACTTTTATGGTCACATATTCCACAAATTTTACTCTCAGATGTCTCTGTGATATCTATTCTGCATTCACCCTCTAAACAATCTCAAGCCATTAATAGACACCTGACTATGAATGAATTGCACACAGGACTCCCTGAGAGTCCCTGGAAGGAAACATGCTTCTTTCAACTGGCTTCAGTTTGTTTTCAAATCTTTCAGCTAACGGTAGGAGGATCATTCAGCACCTGCTAAACGCATTCCTTTCAGGCAATGGCAAACCTAACAAGCAATCACATTAACTTTGTAAGAGGACATGATTTCTTTTATGCTTTTTGAGAGATCAGGGAAATATTGCTAAGTGAAAAAAACATTAAACAGAAATGTAACTTCAGGACTCTGTGCAGCTTTATTGATTGTGGTTAGTTTTCTTCCTGTATTTACTACTGTTCTTTATTTTCTCTTAAGTCCCATCATTTTGTTTTGAAAGTTTTCAAATCTACGAAAAGTTGAAATACAGCACAATCAACATTTGTCCAGCTTTCACATTTTTGCACTGACAATATTTTGCCATTATTGCTTTCCTTCTATCCATATATCATAATATCTTTTGTTGTTAATGATGTTGATCAACCGTTTGAAAGTAAGTTGTAGACATCCTCACATTTCACCTCTAAATACATGTACTTTCTCATGCATTTCTGGAGAATAAGGGCATTTTTCTATGTAACCACGATACAATTAAACACATGTAAGCAGTCAAATTTATTTAGTTATACTAATACTTTGGCTGTAATGTTGAATTATGACATTTTTTTTTTGAGAGTTCAAGCCAGTTTTTATATATGTTGTCTCATTGTTTGTCTCTCTTTCATTACTTTCCCATAACTGACAACATTTATGTCAACTTGTTTTTTTTCAAAAATACCACATAGGGAGTGCTGTGTACTTTTTTTATTGCCTTACATCAAGAGGCACTTAACTTCAGTTTTATCTCACTATTGACAACGCTAAATTTGATCACTAGGCTAAGGCGGCACCACATAATCTGTTCATAAAGGTGTCTGTTCCATTTACAACAAATAAGACATAGGTGAGTGATATTTTTAAACCCTCTGTATCCCAACATCTTTCACCCAGTAGTTTTAGGAACGATTGATAACTGGCAATTGTTTTTATCAAAAGAAAGTTAAATTTACAAAGTTAATTCATCTGCCGAAATTTGACAAAAACCTATATATAGAAATGCAAGCCAAATAAAAAGATTAAATATAAATAGGGTTTTAATAATATTCAAATATAATTAATCTCTTTACAAAATTATTCACTCCAGCATAATCTAAAGCATTGAGGCCAAAAAACACATTTCATTGTTTGTTGGCATGCAGACAAAGATGTTAGTGTGTAAATAGTAAAGCCTTGGCGACCAGAACGACATTGCTTATGGACTAGAGCTAACTGGAAATTAAGCATCTGCAAAATATAAATCGAACCATAGGAAAATACTATTAACATTTTGAAATTGCTCAAAAATTACCTGCATTATTTTTCTGTGTTTCTCACTTTCTCAAGCACTGCCAAACTATTAGTTTATTTGTTTCTTTGGAGGAAACTGAAATCAGAGGCAGGTGTTTGGGAAGCAGAGCTACAATGGCAAGACCCTCTTTTCCTCCCTAACAACTTTCCTTTTTTCATTGAGGCATTTTTAGAAGAAGCATTTTAAATAACACACCATACATTCTCTCACCCAAGTTTGAATAAGCAAGAAAAACACAACCACAAATACTTCTTAACATTTCTTACACAGATCTGGTCAATATTCTTACAGGAAAGTTTTCAATTGTCTAGGAGAGCCAAACACAATTATGAAAGGGTTTGAGCCATTTCCAGGTCAGAATATACTGAAAAATGAAAGTGAGGTCTTTTATTTTGGAAAACCAAAAACTAAGTGAAAATATAATAGCAGTGCAAAACATTATGGAGGGTACTGAAGGTGATAAAATAGGAGACACTGCAAAGGAGAAAAATTTTAAGGTTAGTAAAATTTTACGCAATTGCAAGTAAACACCTAGAACAGGTTGCCATCTAAAAATTCCCAGGATAAAAGTATAAATTTAAGAAGTTTGGTATAAATTAATAGGTGATATGTTCAAATCTGAGGGGAAACAGAAGCTAAGAATAGTTGAGGAGAATTGAGTGAAAGGTCGCTACCACTTATCCATTAAAATAAAAATGTTTTATTTTCAGACATAGACTCCTTAAAGTTATACCACAAAGCAATATAAAAGTCCCTATGGTTCTATGTTTTAAGCCATACAATTTCATATTTCTGAATATATATATTACTTTTGCTTTCAAAAGCAAAACAATAAGGAAAAAACCACAATTACTACATCATATGTGTTAATTTTTAAATTATTAGTATTTTTCTCTAATTATAAAAATGACACATATTTAGGAGATACTGAAGTTTAGACTTCAGCATTTCAATTTGTGAGGCACAGAATTCAACTCAGAAGACACTTCTTCATATATTTTTATTTTTTCTATTTAACAACACTCTACATCTATTAATATAATTATTCGTTATTATCACTTCTAATATTATTTAGTAGTGGTTTTACTCTTTTATTTTCCTTTACTAGTCTTGCCACAGTGTGTCTATTTAACATTCTCTTAAAATAATAGCTTTCAGCATTTTGGTCAAAACTACTCTTTCTTGAAAACTGTGTTCTTATCTCTTTATTCCTGTCTTCTGCTTTATATCGTTTTTATTCTACTTTCTTGATATGAATCTTGGATAACTCATTTTTATATTTTCTTATTTTTTAATAAACCCATTCATGGGTAAACATTTTCTTCTGAGTATGATTTTGGTCACCTCCCAGAGATTTTAAAACATAGTAATCCCATCTTTGTTAATTTCTAAAGAGTTTCTTATTTTTAATTTGATTTTTTCTTTATAACATTTTTTTTTTTTTTTTTGAGACAGAGTCTCACTGTGTTGCCCGGGTTAGAGTGAGTGCCATGGCGTCAGCCTAGCTCACAGCAACCTCAAACTCCTGGGCTCAAGCGATCCTCCTGCCTCAGCCTCCCGAGTAGCTGGGACTACAAATATGTGCCACCATGCCCGGCTAATTTTTTCTATATATTTTTAGTTGTCCATTTAATTTCTTTCTAATTTTTAGTAGAGACGGGGTCTCGCTCTTGCTCAGGCTGGTTTTGAACTCCTGAGCTCAAACAATCCGCCCGCCTCGGCCTCCCAGAGAGCTAGGATTACAGGCGTGAGCCACCGCGCCCGGCCATAGATGAATTTTTAATATATCTTTCCTACAACTAACTTTATTTGAACTTGACATTTAATAAAGACATAATTATCATCTGGGCTCCAAATTTTACTTGGAAAAAATATCATATAGCCTAATACAGAAACTGCCATTTACTGCAAGTATTAATATATTTCATATAGCAGGAAAGTCAAGTTTTTACTGGACATAAAATCAATATGGGCCTTAACTAGCAACAATTAGAAGCTATGAGAACTGCAATATATTAATAATTTTAATAACATAACCTTTAATCACAGTGTAGAACTATCAATGTTTTTTATCAGCCTAATTTGCTGTAATTTCTATCAAATACTACAGACTTGAACTCTACAAACACGTGTACACTCTTAAAATAAAATATTAAATAAAATTAGGTGCTCAATTTTGCTCCAACATGTTATCTTTTGTACATGCCTTCATTATTTGCGTAAAGTGTTGCCACTTCCCAAAATATCAGGCACATTCATGTTCAAATATTATATACAAAATGCATTATAAACTCAAACAAGTAATATTTTTAAGTTTACTTGATCACTGCTTATAAATTCCAATATACAGAGAAAGATAAGTTTGTGTAAAATATTTTCGTATTTAGGGATATTACAAATTAATCCCTTGGATATGGATTTTTCTTAATCAAAAGGATTACCATGGCAGAATCAGGAAAAAGTTATTTGTAGTATAATTGTTTTTAAGTTGTAAGTATTGTTAAGCACCCGCAGGACTGGTAGATGAAGATAAAGATCTGTTGTTAAACAAGATACCCTCAGGTCTTCCTTTAAGGAATTTAAAGATCAGTGGGAAACTCAGAAAAGTAAACATAATGAAAGTCTTAATAATGCTATAATTTGGCTTCTGTGAGAGCTCAGAGGAGAGAAACTCAACTGTCTGCTGAATGGATGTCCACATCGATTTTAATCTATATATTCAGCAGATCATTCACTTTTAAACATAATACTCTCTGATGAAACACTATAGTCTGCAGTAACCTTACGATTTTTACGTATTATTTTCCACAAATGCAAGGTTTAAATGATTATTCCCAGATGGTGAGCAGGGACACAGAAAAGAATATAACAAGAAAATTTTAAAGATGCACTTAGTTACTTGTTTCTTGGGGACTTGGTACCATTAAAACACTTCGCATTTATCAAGTTATTGTTAAATATTGTTAAATATGCTCACAGAATTTCTACCCTTTCGTCCTCTCGACCTTATTAAGTCAGTACTAGTATAATGTTCATCTTTTAGACGTGGGAACCGAGGCCCACAGCAGTCAAGGAACTTGCCTCCAAATCATAAAACTCGAAGGCAAACTTTTAACAACCATGAGTAGACCTTCTCTTACAGTGTGAGAAATACCAGAAAACATGGAGGAAAAGTGAGACTACAGGATTTGGTAGCAAGTGGAGTCACAAGCATGGTTACTTATTCATTCTTAAGCTATTTGTTAGCACAGATCATTGAAGAGACTGGCTCTTAACTCTGCCTCCAAAAGGCCTCTCGCAAATCTCTGCAACATCTGAAAATGGGTATCCAATGGAAAGGTCCCACCATAAGTATCAGAGAGTGTCCCAACATGGTAAAGGCAAATGACATGATTTTGTATCTAGTTATTTTATAACAGCAAGATCTTCATGATACAGTATCACAGAAGACACTGATGCCTTTGCTATTATATTTGTGAGTTGAACTTCCCATTTTAAACGTGACTTGTACTTGTTAATTTTTATGATGGTATCAAACTCCACAAAAAAAATATCCTTTTACTTTGAAACCTACGTCTGCAATTTATGACTTTCTATTACAAAACTTTATCTAGGTGTTACTGATGTACCTTGACTTCATTGTACTAAACAACTTTCAAGTTAGTACTGTAGTACTAGCAAAACGGCTAAGCCTTGAACTGAGCCAAATATCTGCCAAAGTGAATTGCTTTTGATGCTGAAATCAATCGATTAAATAAAAATCACTTGCTGCAGTGGCGTAAAGAATATAATTCTATGTTTGAAGCAGACCCTAAAACCACAATTTCCAAATTTTTAAAAAGTATAACCTAAAAATCCTTCAATAACTTCAGATATATTTCCTACAACCTAATTTTAATTAATCAACTCGTAGAATGCCCTTTAATTTATATAAATGATAAAAATGTCATTCTTGGGTTAACAGTGAGAAAATATCTTCTCATTTTTTAAAAAAGGCTTTATTGAAAAGTGTTTTTAGAAAAAGTACAGTATACGTAACTGACTAAAATTAACTGCTAACATGTTCTAGACATCCCTGAGAGCCAACTTATAAGAATATAACATTGTTTAAATTTAGCACCATTTGTATACGTAAAAAAAATGGTATGCCACAGTTATTATGAATAGCTTATTCTCTACAATCTAGTCTATAGTTCTTTATATAGTGTAAAAACTCATGTCCCAGGGGAAAAAAAAAAGTATTACAAACGTGTACGCATGCAAAACAAAAAGGTCATTCTATATCCCATTTTCTCTTTAAAACGGAGACATTTCAAAGGTAGAGAAAACCCTGAGTCTGGTTAGGTGATTGAAGTAAACATAAGATAGTGTCACCAGTATGTTTTTACAAAGGCCCAAAACGGGTGTGATTGTCCCCAGAGCACTGATTAAACTAAGTCTAACGAAGAGGAAGGGTAAATCCTGCAGCACGACGCCCAGGGAATTGAGAAGAGGATTTTTGGGAGTGAATATCATCCGAAGGACAGAAATGAAACTGAATATGTAGACTGGATAGATCCAGCCTGACTTGTACACGCTGGGGTGACCGGCCACGCGCACCATCTCGATTGTGTCAGACCAAAAGAGAAAGCTCTGCAGGAATATCTCTGCCCGCACATCCTTCCGAGACATCGTTTTCAGGATTCCCGAGTGAAAGGAGGGCTCCTGGGGTCCCCTCAGCACAGACACCTGGCTCTGTGTCGCGGCTCCTGGGGGTCGCGACACCTGGATTGTCCCTGCAGCCTGGGGAGATGTAGGGTTTTCTTCATTTGGCCTCACTTGTTCTGTCACCGTTTTTATTTGCTGCAAAGAGGTTGTATGGATGGGCCCATCTTTGATACCTGCAATAAATTGATTTATTTACATTTTAAAAATGTTTTAAATGTATCAATTTTAATTTAAATCATATTAAAATTTAAACTTCAATTCAAAAATAAAGTTCTAAGTGAAAGGACAATAAATCTAATAAACTATCTAATGGGAAAAAATAAACTAACAAAAAAAAAATAGAGCAAACTCACAACAAATAATTGTCCCATTAAAGAGAAAACTCACAGTGTACAGCTGACTCTTTGTTTGATTAACCACCTGTTGCTTAAATTGTATTAGTCGAGAGTTTATTTTAATAGCACTTAAAGAGTTTTCCAACAGACAACAGGGGTGTGAACTCTCTCGTCAGACCACATTTCAAAGACCCTGATAAGCCAGACTCATACAAAAGAGGAAAAAAAACAGAAAACAAATACAATTTTATAGTTGTCTTCTGTTATCAAGTGACAACAATAACTATTCTTTTTCTTCTCCCTTTACCGTCACTAAAACCCCGAAACCCTTACCATCTCTGCCAGTACTTTTCCTTTCTTTCTCTTGTGTCATGCCCTTCCCTCCCTTTGGGAAGCAAAATAAACTATTCTAATCTTTGTGTCGAGAATTCTTTCTCATCCGTGCTGTGAGTTCCCACCCTAACACTATGCATTCTCTTATTTGAGGCCTATTGTCCACAGGGAGCTTCAAGATAACAATGTGGTTGCACACTGGAAAAATACAGAGGTAGAGAAGGCTTTTGGTGTCTTGGCATTTTCCTGGATGTGGATCCTAAGTCATTTTACCATTTCATAGTAACAGCCATCACTGGTTACGGAGCTAAGTAAGCACTTTCCCACGTTACCTCATTTCATCCTCAGAATCAAGTCGAGAATTAGGGATTACTGTCCCATTTTACAAATATGGAAATTGGGGCCCCAGAGGTTAAAAGACACCCAAATTCAGATATACAGTAACGGGGCGAAGCTGGAATTCACACTCAGATCATTTGAGTCTCATTGACAAACTCTTAACTTCATGGCTGCTATTATCTGTCTAGATACAATATGTCATGTGCTAACTATAAAACATTTGAATATCATAAAGGCAAATGAATCTAGAAGTTCACCAGTCCAGTTGTCATTTTATGAAACAAAGCAGAGACTCAAGGGAATTACTCCCCTAAGAGGGAATCTGTTTGACCACTAGAGATTCATGGCAAAGAATTCACACTGAATCCAAGATTGCCAAGCTGTTCTTTCCCAGAGGTTTTTGAAACCTCAGTAGGATTGGCTAGTCTAAAGCATCTCTTCTTTTGGCCACAAAACTGTACCTGGTCAATATACCGGTCATCTTATCACCATCGCATTGTGTGTGTGTGTGTGTGTGTGTGTGTGTGTGTATGTATGTGCGTGTGTGTATGTACAAGGGTGTCGAAGTAGAGATTACGAAGGGACCCTCAAATCTCAAGATCTACAAACGGTGTTGATGGCATTGTTTCCATACACGAAAGATATAGCACGTTCGTTTTCAAATATTTATCCACTTAAAGACCCCATTTTTGTTGCTAAGAATTTATCAGGCCTTGTCAAAGTTTACTCAGTGAACATGCTGAGCTGCCACATTACCTGATAAGACTTAATTTAAAGGGAGTCATCAAACTGAATAGTTCTAAAGGTCAAAGAGCCGAAGTCAATAAAAATTTGTGGGATCACATTCAGCTGAAAGTGAAAACACTTTAAAATAAACAAATTATGATTAATGACTAATAAAATGCTTGATTACTATAAGTTTTTTAATAGGACACAATAAACTTAGTTTTCTTTTATGCAATTAACTAATTATTTTAGAATGTTAAGTGTGAATTGAGTATTTTTATAAACTAACAAGATCATCTAAATTCTTGACAAAACATCACTTACTTCTGGCATAAATCATTTATAGGTAAATGCCAGAAGCCATGACCTTAGAAACCTTTTCATCAACCTTAGAAGTCACAGTGGCCTGAGTAGATATCACCTTAATAAATAATATTCAAGAAAGAGAGAATATTATACACCAATTGACTATTATTTTTAAATGCATGAAGTCATCTCTTTATAAACTTAGATGTTCATTTATATCAATCACATCTCTCATTTTATTAAAAAACATTCAATACAGAAAATGTGTCTTCAAATATGTCCTGTCCTAGAGAACTTTTCTTCAACCTCTCTTGGTAGATGAAGCTGTCTGAATGAAAATCCAAATGCCTTTGTCAACCTTAAGAACACAGCCTATAGTTTGGGCTTTTGAAAGACGATTGCAAATTCAGCATTGTTTCAAAGCCAGGAAGTGGCAATCTAAGAAGTGACACACTGACATTTTTTAACAGTCCCTGAGAGTCTTAATATTTGAAGCCAAGAGCTGTTGGTAAGAACAATGAATGCTTAGCTAGAGTTCGGTTTTGATGAGCTACATGTGGATTTGGTGAGATTAGGGATGGGAATTTCATCTCTTTCCACAGCTCAGTGGAGACTAATTTGGATTGGGGGGTTCAGGGACGCTGCTTCCTCTTTTCAAGTGAGAATCACTAGAACTACTAACCGAAAAACTCTGCTGACCTCTCGGGGGACAGGGGCGAGTTGAGGAAGCCAATAAATCTTTTGGTCATTGGAGTGGACCAACAAATGCCTCTCCGAGCAACGTAAATATGTAGTCAATACTGTTCCCTTTGTTCCATGATTAGTTTTCTCTCCAAATTAGTACTTTTTAAACATCCACTTACAGTTGGAATTCTTCGTCTTGTTATTGTTAGTTGTCATTTGTTCTACTTGGGTAAAACAATATTTATTTGTGCAAAAATCCAGAAAAGATATTAGCATAAAGAGAGCGACCTCCTCACTTCCTGAGAGGCTCACATTGCCCTGTAAAAGGTAAAAATAGCAGCTTGCCTGTGTCCTTTCCCCAGATCTGATGCCAGTTGCTGGCACAACTTTTTGTCTGCACTGTGCAAACTAAACAACTAAGGAAATGTAATTTTAATAACAGACAAGTGTTTAGGTAGGTAAACGCCTACCTATTTTAGTTTATTATTTATTTATAGGGATGTATGTTTCCTTCTAACTTGTTCCCCAAAAGCTTTTGATAGCTCACAGTGGGGGGAAAAAGAAGAAACAAGACCCAACATAACAAATCAAGCATGAGGAATTTTCTAGAATGAGCACGTATTCCTCTTGCAAAGAGACTAGGAGAGCAATTAGTTATTTAAGTAAAAAGAAAGAAGAAAAGAAGAAGGAATCACAAGGAAAGATACTTAAAAACAAGCCCAGCATAAAGCCAATACTAAAGATGCATTAGTGAGGCTCCCACCTGCCTGCCATGTGCAGACAGACCTCAGGGCACTGCACGCAGCCCGGGCTAGCCAATGGCGGGTGCCGGAGCAAACAGTATGGAAACAGCACCCAGCATCACAGCTCTGAGCCTCCTGTAATCACACCAATAAACAGAGAATAGTAAACGGTGGCAGGGCTTGCAAAGACAAGTGAATTCTGTGATGAGCGACTACCATGGGGGATTTGAACTGCACTGAGAGTCAGAGAAGCGACATCTGAGAAGTGACACTTACGAAAAGCTGGGAAAAATAAGAAGGAATGAATTAGGTGAAGAACGGAAGAAAGAACTTGGCAGCCAACAGGAAGAGCACGTGTCAACATCCTTCCGCTGCATGAGTGGAAAGAAAGGGAGTTTGGTGAGAGGTTGGGAGGCAGAGAGGAGAGAGAAAGCATTAAAGAGCTAGTATTTACTAAGTGCTTTCTGTACACCCAGGCACTGTTCTAAGCCCTTTATGTGCATTAACTCACTTATAAAATCCCTATGAGTGAATACTATTATTTTCCCATTTGAATGATGAGTAAACTGAGGCACAGAGAGATGAACTACTTCCAAGATCACACAGCTAGCAAGTAGCCCAGAAGTTGAATCTCAAACCCTTAACCGCTATACCACACTGTGTGTGGCAGAGACAATTTATAGAGAGCCTTATGGGCCAGGATAAAAGTTTTGGACCTTATTCTATTATAAATTCAATAGAAAGCCCTTAAAGAGCTCGGAGCAAGAGAAAGACCCATCCGGAGGAGACCGTAAGGCACTGGAGTCACAGAGGATGCAGAGAGATCAGCAAGCGTGCAGTTGTGTAGAGCAAGACTGTTACCCAATTCACGACAACCAGAAAATAAAGAATTACTCACAATTTCTCAGAAGAAAGTATGACTAGTCTTAATTAACAGGCCCCCCAAATCTATTTTTACTGACGGGGAAATGGCTCTAGGAAAAGCTAAAAACTAATTATTTAGACATAACTGAGAAAAAATCTGGAGAAGAAAATTGACAATCCTATTAAAACAATTAAAAAAATATTAAGCACACAAAGCACTTTTAGACATAATACCCTTAGAGGACAAGAGGAAAAAAGGCAATAAATTAAAATACACTTCAAGGTAAATTATAAACACTGGTATTTTGACATTATATGCTTACCGAGGTAGGGAGACCAGTAATATTGCCAAGTAATACACAATGAAACACGACACCTACCTCACACGGTGGTTCTAATAAAGAAATAAATCGGTATCTGTAAAGCACTTAAAAATAGTGTCTAATACATACAGCAGTCATATATGTGTTAAATAAATAAAAAGTAGGCTGGGCATGGTGGCTCACACCTATAATTTTAGCATTTTGGGAGGGCAAGGCAGGAAGATCACTTGCGGTCAGGAGTTTGAGACTAGCCTGGGCAACACAGAGAGACCCTATCTCTACAAGAAAAAAAAAAAAGAAAAATTATCCAGGTGTGGTGGTGCACACCTACAGTCTCAGCTACTCAGAGGCTGAGGCAGGAGGATCTCTTGAGCCCAGGAGTTTAAGGTTGCAATGAGCTATGATGATGCCACTGCACTCTTGCCCAGACAACAGAGCAAGACCCTGTCTCAAAAAAAAAAAAGTATCAATCGCTAAACAATTTATTTTTTCAAATTAATTGCAGCAGAATAGAAAGTATCCGAATGCAGTCAATAGTCACAGTGACTACAGTTGGACTTTGGCTATTGCTACACTGTTGCCCAGTATCCCATATATCAGGAGAAGTCAAAAGTTTGAGAAATAGTGTCACATCACACAGAGCCTTAACAAGATCATGAGTTTAATTCTCATATTTGCCTATTGATATCACAAAGAGGAATGCTACCTGTTCAGGTAGAAACAGCTTATACCAGCTAACAAGGGCCCATCTGAGCACCTTTCCCCAATTCCATGATCACTGTTCAGCAATAGCACCTTGGGAGCTTGAAACTGGTCATGGTGGGAAAATTTACACCACAGAAATTGGCAAATGCTATTAATCAGCATTCCTCCCACTAAAAGAAAGACGGTTGGGTAAACATTGACTAGCATGCTACTTACTGCCTGGGCTCTAAATGTACGCAAGTTTTCACCAAATGATGATGATGATGATGATGATGAATTCAAGATAAATATTCATCTCATCATCAGTTCTGGAAAGTCCATGGGCATACACTCGCTGCTGTGAAATAGTTGTGACTACTCTCTTTACAAAAGGCATTATATTGTTATCTATTACGGTAAATTCAAAAGCCCTAAGATCCAGTCTCAGTTCCCTGCCATTCATTGTCTAAATCTGACAATAAACAAATGTGTCATTACTGGATTTTATGCAACGTGAAATGTTAACAGACTTCGTTTGTCAGAGGACACAAATGGAAGGCTAGATGGTTTAAAGATCATTTTCCCATCCACCATTACTTTATAGATTCATCTACTACTGGATAAGCATTGCTAAAAACCAATACAATTATCAATTTAAAAATATTCCATTTTTGAACATTGAGAAAATTTAATCTAAGCTTCCTAATCTTCAGCTTTGCACTGAGAATATTCTGGCTCTTCTCCCCAGTGGATAGGTATTTAGACTAGAGAATGTGATTTAATTTACAATATGTATATATTTTTATATAAATAGAAAATTATATTATTTGTATTATTTATATATGGTATATATTTCTAGATATGTTTGACTAGAAATATATATATAAAGTTAAGCATGCTAAATTTTTTTTCACTTACCCTTATTCCTATCCAGCTCCCTGAAATATTTATTTTATAACATATATAAAATAAGTAATAATGAATATATTTAAATAAAACATAAATAATAAGACAAAATATCGAGAAGCATATAGGTATCTCATTGCCAAACATAACTAATTCCAGACTTAGAAATGGTTTGAAATGTCTCTGCTGGCACTTCCTCCATCATTGCAAATACCTGGGAGTTTTAAGTGCGTGGATACAGACTCGAGCTAGGAATCTCAGCGTGAGCTCAACCTGGGTGACAAAAATGGACACACACTGGGAATGAACTTGATTCCCAGCCTTCAGAGCACCTACGGCAGCTTTCGTTACCCATAGTTACCACTGCAGCTTATTAATGTCTTACTGTGTCCACTAGGCCGGGAGGTCCACGAAAGGGGGTCTGTACCTGTTTCTGTTCACCACTGCACCCCTAGCACCTAGCAGAGTGCCTGGTGTTGGTATGGAACGGATCCACCATAAAGATTAGCTGAATAAAAAGTGGGAGCCATTTCTTTTCTGCAATCTATTAGTATGAGGGAGCAATGAGCATCTTAGAGAGAAAACAATCCCGCACCAAGGCAAGTGAGCCAAAGCATAACAGTTTGGTCCAACAATGATCCCCCAGAGTCCACGGGTGGCAGGACTGTGGAGTCCTCCCAGACACTGGGTGGTAGGGTCTACGGCTGGCCTCAGTCCAGGAGAGAGCTCTTTAAGCAAGGCCGTAAGGACTGATTCCTCTACCAAGTCCTGGAAGCCACCAGGAGCTCCTGGCAGCGCAGCCTGGGGACCAGCACGGCTCAACGGTAAGAGAAGATGTAACATGGCACTGGGCCCAGCAGGCCGCCCCAGCGCAGCATGGCACTTGCACAGCCCAGCAGCACTTGGGCAAGGAGACGGCACCATCAGCAGCAGCAGCAGCAAGGGTTCAAAGCATTTCAGGGGCTCCCGGGGAACAGCAGGGGTCACCAGGCAGGGGAAGAAAAGAGCAGATGTGTGATTCCGAGAAGACTGTGTCTGTGAGCTCCTAGGAAGCAGCCCTGAGAAACCCCCTCCCGCCCACCTGGGCCCACGCCCAGAAACGGGAGGATTTGGGGTCCCAAAATAGCAAATGAAAACAGGGCATGAGAAAAATGGTGCTCCTATAGATAGGACCCCGCTATTAATACACACACAATGTAAACAAAAATGTCACAGCTTCTTATAGACCAAGAACATCTGCACATTATACAGGCAATCAGCTCTCTTCAATCCAAGAGAAGAACATTTAGACATTAAAAACCAATGCCCTATGCTTTCAATTTCACACTGGGCCCTAAGCTTCTCTTGGTTCATAATGACATGGAAAACAACATTTGGTATTCTAAAGGAATGCCTGCTGAATTCCCTGTGTTCCCTTATTCCTACCAGCCTCCCTGAAATATTTATTTCTAAAATATCCCCTACAACTCTCAAGTGTCTCATTTTATGTACTAAAATTGGCCTTTTTTTTTTTTTTTGTCCACTTAGGGAAAACACAATTTAATGCCCAATTGTTAAAAATCGTGTAAAGCTGTCAAAATCGAAGGGAGCCTTGATCGAAAAATTTTGCTAGCACCCTATGTTCTGTGTCAGTTGGCAAGGGGGTCACTCCTCTGTAGGTTTTGGCCTGATTCACATGGGTCTAATCCCGACAGCTGGGACTTCATTAGAAGGTATAAATCAGAAATTCTACCCTTCTCTCACTCCAGTCAAGTAAATGGCCTCTTATTTCTCAAGTAGGGGGAAAAAAATCCTAAAACTGACATACTTTCCTGAAACTTCTTCTAAATCACAAAGGGAGGGTATGAAAGGAAATACCCTCCCTCCTTGGCTGGCCCAGAACATGGTTCCTCATACTCATCCCTGAACATATTGCAAAACAACACATCATGGAAACCCAGATCACATACTGTCCGCGTATTGTATAATAAGCTATTTCTTAAAAAGAACTAAAGAGGAACTCAAAACACCAATCATTTTATTCAGAGGAAAGCAGTGTCCCTTTTTTTTTTCTTTCCCTTTTTAACCTCTGTGACATCTCTTACGTTCTATTGGGTTAACATGTGATGAGTTACATTGCGAGGAAATATGGAAAGCAAGTTCCTTTAAGAATTTAGATTTGGCCTCTCAGCTTTTAACTTGATGTTTGTCACAGCTCCTAATACTTCCTATCAGCAGGGGTTCTCAATCAGGTTGGCCATCAGAATTACACATGGAGATTTAAGAAATTACAGATGCCTGGTCCTGCCTTCCCATCTGCTACTCAGTCGGCAGAGCTCATACATATGCATTTTCAAAAGACTCTCTGGTGGTTCCGGTGCAAATCCGTGGCTAAGAGCCCCTGTGTGCATAGTAACAGGTGCCTCCTAACTCACTGGAAATAGCTTAGAAATTCAGTAAAAATTACCATGGGCATTCATTTTAAGGAATTATGTTTTAGTAAGTCAATAACAGGAAGAAATGACTTGGAAAGAAACAGTTCCTTTTCCTTCTTCCATTCCTGCTCTGCAAACCCCCAAACCTGGCTCTGCCTTTTCTACACTCAATGCCCACATTTCTGAGTCTCATTGAAGAAAAATCACGTAATCTTGATGGGTCACAGAACAAATTCCCGGTTCCGCTCTTCGCTGCGCTCTGCACTGCGCATGCATCCAGGTCGCTGGCCCTAGCCCACCTCACCTCCACTCCCCATGCAGTTACCCTATGCAGGGCTTCCCCTCTCTGGCCGTTCTCTCCATCACTATTGTTCTCAGCAGAAAATGTGCTTCCCAGTTCACGAAGAAATTGGGACATGATCAGGTGTCAATTGCACCTCTCTCTTTCTCTCTAGTACCTCCTCAATTGTGAACCCCTTGGGGAGCTTTAAAAATTACTAGTGTTTGGGTCCCAGTCCCAAAAAGTATGATTTAATTATGAGGGGTGCAAACCAGGCATCAAAAATGTTTAAAGAGCCTTAGTTGATTCTAATGTACAGCCAAGAAAGAGAACCACTGCTCTTAACCAGAGCTACAATTCAGAGTCACTCAATGAGGTTTTCTTTGCAAAAATCTACCTATGCCTAAGTTGCAACCCCAGAGACCTTGATTCAATTCATCTGGGGTGGCGTGCTTGGCATTCATATTTTGAAAGTACTCTATTAAGTGCTTTTTGTGTGTTAGAAATACCAGAAGAAATAGACAGAAATACAATAGAGGCAGAGGTCTAACGACTTTGCCCCCGCTCAAGGATATAAACATGTTGATTATCATGTCAAATTTATTGGTTACTTATAAATTAACAAATTTGTCCCCTACAGAGAATCCAACTTTTCTTCATTCAACATTTAAATGTAAATTTTTTTTTGAGATAATATACAGAGGAAGATCTAAGTGCCTATAAGTTAAAAAAAATTTAATACAAAAAAATTGGGAAGGGGAATAATTATTAAATAATTTTCATTGGCAGTGAAAAAAGACTTTTGAAGCATAAAGTCCAAGACTGAACCATAAAGGAAATATTGATAGCTTGAACTATGTCAAAATTAAAAATTCTCTGTATCCACCCGAAGGATGGACATATTTGAAACTTGGACTTGGGTGGGGAGGGGCAAGGGCAACATATGTAACCTAAACATTTGTACCCCCATAATATGCTGAAATAAAAAAAAAATTCTCTGTATCAAAACACCACAGTAAAATTAAAAGGCAAATGATAATTCTAAATTGCATGCTACATCCGACAGACAAAACTTAACATGCTTAATATTTACAGAACTCATGAATCACTAGTGCAAAAAGGACTGGACGTACCAACAGAAAAACCAATCAAGGGCATAAATAGATGATTTTTAAAAAAATAAAAGTAGCCAATAAACCTATGAGAAAATATTAAACACAACTACTACTTTAGAAAGGCAAATTATGAAGGCAATTATTTTGCCTATGTTGCTATTTTGACAAAAATAAAATGAAACAAATTATCCAGTGTTACAAGATGAGGAGAAACAGGCGTGTACTTGCACTGCTGTTGAGAGGGTAAAATTAGGGCACTCGTTTGGTGGGAGCAATATCACTCTTTGACAACACATATCAAACGCCTTAAAATCTTGCATGGACTCTGAGGCCGAAATTCCCTATCTGAGCATTTAACCTCAGGAAATAATCATCTGTGCTTCTGAGGTCCCCGCACCACTGACCCAAGACTCTGGGTATTAAAAGACTACACAGCAGGGATTGGACTAGAGCCATTGTGAGCAGATTTATTTGAAAACCTTCCCCTGCCAACATCATACCTGGCACCTCTCACCAATGTGACAGTGGAAACCACCTCCTTTGAAGAGCGCTGAGGTTTTCCACTCAAATAGCCTGTTGACCTCACCTCTAGCAAGCCGGCTCTGACCACGCACATAGACTTTATAAAGCCAAACCACTCTTGCCACCCTGGCGCCTTTTATACAAGCCCTTCACGACCCCCTCTGTAATTCTCTGCATGAACAGCCAGTTCATAATAGTCATTTTCTTCTGGCAGCATTGTTGCCAAGGAGTCTGGGCATGATCAGATGCTCTAGGTCTCCTGAGGACACTCTGCAGTCATCGTCCTGATACCACCCGGCGCTCAGCCAGTGGCAGTTAACTCTCCCCATCCCCAGAGTCTGTTTTGCCACTCACCTCAGCGAGTGGCTTCTGACTCCCATACACAGCACAGGGTCCCTTTAAACACAGACCAGACCACCTGCACCACACATATTCACTTTTCTCCCCTGCCCAACTCAAATCCACATTGCCTTATTCATTCCAACCATCCTTTTCTTCTCAACCCTTTTTACTTCTCAGTAAGAGCCATAACAGCAGTGTTTGTAATAATTAAAAACTAGAACAAATCTAGTTGCCCAACAGCAAGGGATTAGGTAGATATATCATGGCTCATTAACACAATGGAATATTATTTGCCCAATAAAAAGGGTGCAGTAGAAGATGCGGTAACAAGAATGACATCGACCATACCTTGTTAAGAAAAAAAACTTACAAGATAGGTTTTCTTTTTTTTTTTTTTTTTTTTTGAGACAGAGTCTCACTCTCTTGCCTGGGGTGAGTGCCGTGGCATCAGCCTAGCTCACAGCAACCTCAAACTCCTGGGCTCCAGCAATCCTACTGTCTCAGCCTCCCAAGTAGCTGGGA
>CAUYSK010045363.1:0-11224 GCA_963575035.1 Avahi laniger | reverse complement strand
GGAGGCTGAGGCAGGAGGATTGCTTGAGCCCAGGAGTTGGAGGTTGCAGTGAGCTGTGATGATACCACTGTACTCTAGCCTGGGTGACAGAGTGAGACTCTGTCTCCAAAAAAAAGGAAAAAAAAGTCTACTGACTGGTGGCCTTGACCATGGTTGAGTTTTCACTGCTTTTCTTCTTGAGGCAGCAGCTTTCCTCGCATGGGGGTCTCCACTATGAGACAGGCTGATGTAGGCATTTATTGAGCACCCGCTGTGTGCTGGATGATCCCTTTTTACCTACATGGCCCCATTTCACAGATGAGAAAACTAGGAGGTGAAGCTCTTCCTTGAGGTTTTACAGTTAGTAAGTGTCAGGACCAGACATGAACCTGGTCCGTGTGACTCCCAAACCAGTGCTCTTGGCATTGTGCTCCATGTCTGGTGACCCTGTTGGCCTCCTCTGGCTGAGCTCTTGGGCCTGCCAGGACTGGACAGCAGTAATAAGTGCTGGGCTTCAAGTTTCTTTGGGCTCTGCAGATGATGGTCCTGCTAGCAGTGGCCCGGTGCTTGTGGCTTGTGGACAGGACTCAGCAAGCCACTTCTGTCTTGTGCCCCAGGAGCCTGAAAGCCCCAGGCCAGGAGGTTGTGGGTGTGTCAGAGGAGCCGGAGAAGGGGACTCGGCCCTCTTGTTTAAGAAATGTCTGACTCTGGCCCCAGCAGGGAACAGGTTCATCACCATCTCCCAGATTTTCATTCAGCAGGAGCTGAAAATCCCCTTCTCCTCTGCTCAAGGTGACCAGAGGGATGGAAAACAGCTTTTATTTCATGGGGACATCAGCCACTCTTCATGTAGACTGTTTTTATCGTAAAAGGTGTTCCTTTTATCTCTCCGCCGGACCGGCGCTTCTCGTCTGTCCTAGCCCGCTCAGGCTGCCAGAACGAAATGCCGTAAACGGGCGGCTCGTAAGCAGCAGAAATTTATCCCTGCGGTCTGGAGATGGGAAGTCCAAGATCGAGGCACTGGCAGGTTCGACGTCTGCTGGGGCCTGCGTTCTGGCTCCTAGACCGCGGTGCCTTCTCACTGTCCTCACGTGCTGGCAGCGGGAGGATCTCTCCGGGGCCTCTTTCATAAAGCGCTAATCGCGATCGCGCGGGCTCTGCCCGCCACGACCTGGTCACGTCCCAAAGGCCCCGCCTCCCTACATCGTCACCTGGGCGGTAGCACTTCAACACACGAGTTTGGGAGGGACGCAGACATTCGACTACAGCAAGGTGCAGTCCAGGAAGTGGTTGGGAGCCACTGTGTGCAGATGCGCACAGGGGCTGAGGGCGCAGCCAGGGCCCAGGGTGTCCTGCCCTTAGCTTTACAGCCTGGCGGGGAAGCAGACGCCCCTCTGGGGCTCTCCCCTTGGGGGGTGCTGATAGAAAAGCTCACTGGAAAGACACCCCCCAGGCTGGGGGAGGTAGAGAGGGGTTGGTAGGAGGAACAGTTAACCCTGATAGTCTCAGTCCCCACCTTTTAGCTGTTCCTTGGGGACTCAGTATGTGGGGTCTACCTGGGCCCCCTTAGAGAGGGTTGGCTTTTGATTTCATCTAAAGGTGACAGCTTCAGTGGAAGTTCACAGTTTTTCTCCCTGAATGGTTCTCCTTTGCTTGAATTTGACTGAAATCCGTGTGTGCTGCGTGGGCCACCCTGAGCCCCCTGGGTTTATGAGAAGGTCGCTGCTCAAGGTCCGGGCCTCGGGGCCTGCAGCTCACCCTAGCTGGCTGCACTGCGGGCTGAGCTTGGCTCTCTGCCTACGAAAGGCTGGCGTTTGGTCTAGTTAGGCCTGGGTTGAGTCTTCCCACAGTTGAGAGATCTCCAGGGAAAGCTGTGTCTCTGGCTGCTCGAGTCCACATGGAGGTCGAGGGCTGTGGCATCCGGATTGAATGCTGTCACTTCCCCTGCCCCCGAAATGCCAAGTGCAGTTTGGTTAAAACAGAATTGCCGAGGCGGTAGGTGCATCCAGATGCGGGTTTGGGTCCTGGCTCCCTTCTGAGCAGCTGGGAGTGTCTCCTCATCTGGAGAGTGGGCGTGGGAACACCGCCTCCCCTCTGGACAGTGGTGGGGCGGCGCTGCTCACCGTGGGAAGCCCACCCCACGGTGGTCCTCAGTCATTGCTGTTTCAGAAGATGTGGGGAGATAGCAACAGGGGCCTTGCAGTTGAAAGAGGGAGTGATCCCTGGGCTGGATGGGGATGGGTGTGTGGCCAAGACAGCTGTCTCTCAGTATCTGGTTTCCTCTTTTCTTTTTTTTCCACAGTAAAATGTCTTATTTTTCAATGGCCATGGGGCAACCAGAATAAAGACTGCATATCTCAGCCTTTCTGGTAGTTAGGTATGGCTATGTGACTCTGTTGTGGCCAGTGGGAGGTAAGCAGAAGTGTGGTGTGCAACTTCTAGGAAGTGTCTTTAAAAATGAGGAATGTATCCTGTGCCCCTTTCTCTGCTTCCTTTGGCTGGAATGAGGACGTGATGACTGGGGCTTTGGCAGCCACTTTGGACTTTGAGGACAAGAGCCACACCATAGGGATGAGAGGGCTATGAGCCTGAAGGAACCGGGGCCCCTGCTAACCTGGGGAACCTGCCCCATATACCTGGACTGCCCCCTCCAGACTCTCCCATGAGAGTATAGAACAGCATGTTTAAGTCTGTGTTTGGTTTTGATTCCTCGTCATCAATTCTAGTCCTAAGGCTATATCGAGGGTGGTTTTGCAGCTGTGGTTTGAAGATGTTTGACCACGTCTCTAGGAGACTGAGGCCTCAGAGTTTCAGTCAAGTGGGAGTGGAGCTGGGTCCCTCTGGGGCCCTGGTATTGGGATGGTTGCTGAATTTAGTCACTTAGTGGATGAGGGCCAGTCACTTCACACTGTGAGTACAAAGGCAGAGAGCCTGCCCAGGCCCCTGAGCCCTGACCCTCAGGGGATGGTGGGTATCTTGTGACAGTTAGGGCACCCCCTGGGCAGGGCCTAGCAGTAATGGGGGCCAGCTAGGCTGCTGCTGCTTGGGCCAAGGAGAGGGGCAAGACTTGGGCCTTCTGGACAGGGGAGGGTGGACACGTGGCCACACCTCCGGGCCTGGGCCGCCCCTCAGGAGGCTGGGGTTGCCGTCCACTCTCCTTTCCAGAGGGGAAGGGGCATCAGAGCTGCAGCGCCCAACCTTCTGGTCCTTTTGCTCTCAGCCATGCTGCTGAGCGAGAGACAGCGAGACAGAGAGGGAGAGACAGTGATAGAGAGACATATAGAGGGAGAGATGGAGAGAGACAGAGACAGAGACAGAGATGGGAGAGACAAAGGGAGAGACAGAGAGAGAGAGGAAGGGAGAGAGGGAAGCAGACAGAAATAGACAGAGACAGAGAGAACCAGAGAGACAGAGGCAGAGAGAAGGACATAGACTGGGAGACAGTCTCCCCAGAGAGGCAGAGACTAAGAGACAGGTGGGGACTGTGCACATTTGACCCTCCCCTGGGTATCGAACTTGTGACTGACTGTCTCCCCTCTTCATTCACTTAACAAGCACTTGCCAGGTGTGTCCCAAGTGCCAGTCTTCCCTCAGGTGACTCTGGGGCCCAGAGAGGGGGTGGGAGGGAGCTCAAGAGAGGGCGGGAAGGAGGGCCAGGGGAGGAGGGTGCCGGGCACCCGTCAGAAGATGCCGCCTGTGTTGGAGGTGACGTCTCTGCAGGTCGACTTAGAGGCTGATGAAAGTCGTCACAGGAGTCAGGTGAGCGAGGACTGCGACCCAGGGCAGCAGACGGGGTGTTTTCACTGTGCGCCCCGCTGCCCCTCATCTCCTTGGACCCCTCCACTGCCCTGGGTCCCCTGGCAGCCAGCAGCTTCTGTGGGTGGGGCGGGGGCCTGATGATTCCGCTTGGATTTGAAAACCAGTTTGAGTTTTAAATGAAAAACTGGAACAGGCCATGAGGATGCAGGGCACGCTGGGAGGACGGAGGAGGGTGGGCTCCAGGCGCTGGGTCTGCGGAGCAGCCCGCTCCACGCTGCACGGAGGGAACTTGCCCTCCAGGCTGGCTGGGGTCCGAGGCCCGGCTGGCGTTGCCCGGCTCGGAAGCCCAGGCTGGGAGCTTTGGGGCTGGTTGTATCCGCTCCACGGGTCTTTCGACCTTCACGATCCTGCGCAAAGCCCCCGTGGTGCTGGCTTCTGCGCGCTGGCCTCCCAGGCAGACAGGCGCAGGGACGAGGGCACAGATCTGGACAGCAGCTGGGCCAGGAGACCTTCTCTTGCATGCCTGTGGCTCAGCGGACTGCGACTCAGAGTGGTGAGAGCGTGGCCGTGGTCACCATGAGTGTCCAGCCCTGTGCTCCTGGCCTCACTCCGTTGTTTCTTTGGCCTCAGGGCAAGAGGAGGCTGGCAGGGACGACCATTACCTGCTATGGGCCAGGTCTACTTTTTTTCCCAAGGGAGGGTTGTTTATTTTATTTTAAAAAATTGTGATAAAGGGGCCTGGCATGGTGGCTCACGCCTGTAAATCCTAGCACTTGGGAAGGCTGAGGTGGGAGGATCATCGCTTGAGCCCAGGAGTTCGCAACAAGCCTGGGCACATAGTGAGATCCCGTCTCTAAAATCAAAGAAAACATAAGCTGAGGGTTGTGGAGCACACCTGTAGTCCCAGCTACTCAGGAGGCTGAGGCAGGAGGATCGCTTGAGCCCAGGAGGTCATGGTGGCAGTGAGCTGTGATCTTTGCCGTGTGGTCAAGGCCTCTGTCCAGCTCGATCGTTCATCTGTCCCCATCTCCATGTCCCACCCATTCTGGCCCCTGCTGTCGAGGCCATTCCCGTCTGCTTCACCCGTGCCCTGGCTCCCGTGCCTGCACTCAGTGTGCGCTGTCATTTGCGTACGCGGTTTGCCATGAATGGACCCCTTCACCAGCCGTCGCGCAGCACTGCAGCCCTGACCACGGACAGGGGCTCATTCTGTGGCTTTCTCCAGAGAAACATTCTTGGCTGACAGGGGGCCTCATCCAGAGAAGCTTGGGGTTCACACCCCACCCTGGGCACGAATGACCCACAGTGGTCCACGAGAGCCCATGGCCCTGCCTCTAGGTGGGACATCGCTGGTGGATTTCTGTCCAGACTCTTGAGAAATACGAGGTGCCTCTGGGCGGGTTTCCCGGCAGCAGCGCCGCGGCGGACTGGGGGATGTCTCCGGGGAAGCCTGTAAGGGAGGCAGGGAGGATGGGCTCACAGAGGCTCTGTCCACGGCCTCCCTCTTTGTGAGAGGGTGCCTTGTCCCTCTGTCTCCTGCCTCTCTGCTCTGCTGGGGTTGGGGTTGGGTTAAGGTTTCCTTCTCCTGCAGGCATAGGTGTAGGCAGGGGGCAGCCGGGAGGAGAGGAGGCTGTCCTCAGGGGGACTTCTCCAAAGTGACACCGAGGCCTGTCTGGAGGCCAGTCTGGAAGCCACACAGGGCGCTGCAGTTGGGGCCTCCACACTTCTCCTCCACTTCTCCCGTTCCTGCGAACTGCAGGTGGTTCCAGGCAAGGGTCCCTCTCCTCCCTCCTGTCTCCTCCCCGCCACTCCTTCCATTTTCCTGCCAGGGACTCAGCAAAGACTACCGGGAAGCCCTGGGGACCGGAGGCCCAGGTGTGGGCCCCAGTCCTCGTCCCGACTCTGTCCTTTCTCCTCTCAGAGCTTTAGTTTCCCCACCTGCGAAATGGGTCAAATGACCCGCCCTGCGGGGCTCTGGGGACTGTGAGGAGGGCCTGGTGCCCTGCAGGTGCTCAGCGAGGCCCGCTCCTTCCTACCCTGGTATGGGTCCCTGGTGACACTTGCCCTCCGCCCAGGCGGCCAGGCCGGGCACATGCTCAGAGGCGTGCGGCTCAGTGGAGTAACAGCACAGGCCCTGCAGCCAGGCTGCCCTGTGGCCCTGTAAAACGGGACAGTGACAGTGCTTAAGAGGGTTGTGGAGGGCGAGGACACGCGAGTGCTGCATGCGCAGACCCTGGCGGACGGCGCGGTCGGCAGGCGTTGGCTACTGTCGTTATTGCCGTTGTTTTCGTCACTGCTCAGGAGACTGAGCCCAGGCACCCAGGGAGGTGGGGTTCAGGTCCTGGCGCTCATTGCTTTTGAGAGCCCAGCATGCCGCGGGCTGGCTGCTCCACGGCTGGCTTTACGGACACAGGAAGATGTTCTCGTTCCTGTCACCTGAGTTTATAGCAGTGAGTACAAAAATGGCTTCGCTTTCTCCCAGGAGCTGCCAATTTTACTGAGATATGAAGTGTACTGATTTATGAAATTTGCCTGAGAAAAAACTGGGCAGATATTTTACAAATCCATAAAACCCCAAACAAGGGCATTTTTATGCTGGCTTCTGACTGACCTGCTTGGGACACAACCACCGATGTCACACCTAACAAGGCTTATAGCACCAAGCACCGTAAATTTCAGAAGGAACCGAGCTGCCGTAAACTTCGTGGGTGAGTTTCCCAGGGACGCTGTCCGGGGCAAGGCTTCGACTCAGCAATCTCTTGGGGACCACGCGTCCCTGGCGCTGGCACATGCAGCACAGGCCGGCAGCTGAGGCCGGCTGGGGCAGAGGGTGGAGGGTGTAACCGATGAGGATTAGACTCTAAGGCGGCGTTTGTGTGAAAGGGGATTTTCTGGGGGGCTCTTGAGAACAGTGCTCATGAGGGGAGCTGGACTGGACAGAGGGGATATTGGGGCATGACAGAGTGTGAACAGAGCACCCTTCGGCCAGTGCCACCGGAGCCCTCGACCTGGGACAGCCCTGCAGAGGGGTCCCTAATCTGAGTGAGGGCACTGGCCCTTCATCGCTCTGCATTGACTAGACATGGACATGGTCCCTGGGGGAAGGAGGCATGACCTTGGCCAAGGACAGCTCCAAGAGCCATCAGCAGCTGGTGCTCCGGGCAGTGGGCGCGACGGCCCGGTCCTGAGAGGGCCCGGGTGACCACTGCAGCGTCTGCTGCCCCTGGTTGGCCTGATCCTTCTACACGCAAACCAGATGCCATCCCTTCTCTGAGAAACTGTTCCTTCCTTTCCCTGCCCACTGCATTGGCAAGCTGGGCCCCTTGGGCCACACCAGCTGACACATACGTATTTTAACAACTGGAACTAGTTGCCAATATTTACAAATCAGGTGATTTCACATAAAACTGGAGATTTCCAGCTTCTCTTGAAAACCGTGCAATGCCCCCTTGCCTCTGGAGGAGCTCTCTGCAGGGTGGGGTGGCACCTTCTGGACAGCTAAGGCCCACCCACTGGCTTCCCTGCCCGGGGTCCTGCCAGGCCCCAGAGGCTTTGAGGTCGTGCCTCCGGTGGGCTGCAGATGGGTTTGCAGTCTTTATTGCTCACCGAGGTATGTCCTCATTCACCATGTGCTTTGGGTGCTCTGTGCTGTGGCCTGGCCCCCCTTGCATTGCAGTGGGGGGACGGGCCATAAAGAGATGGACAGGTCAGTGTGGATTGGACTGTTGAGTAGAGGTGGGTGCTGGGTAGGGACATGGAGCAGGGCAAGGTGGGGGAGCGAGAGTGACAGGTGCAATTTGAGGGGGATGGTCAGGGAAGACTCTGGTGGGGGTGACCTTGAGCAGAGACCAGTTGAAGTAAAGGGTGAGAGGTGGGGAGCTGGAGGTGGCCTTGTCACTCACTGCCCAGCATCTGGGGCTTTTCACGCCTGCTCAGCCTAGAGGACTCCATGCCCCTCCTCTTCCTTCAAACTCTGCTTCCAGCCACCTCCTCCAGGAGGCCTCCCTGGCTGGACCCTGAGGGCAGCATGGCTGTCTCTTTCCACACCATCTCACCTCATCTGGAGGACCTTGGGGTCCAGGTCAAGTCAGCCTCTGGGCCACTTGTCTCTGTGTCCTCAGCCCCTGCCCAGTGTCTGGTCCCAAATGGGGCCCTTAGCTCGGGGTCAGGGAAGAGGTGGCCATGGCTCACAGGTCAGGCCTTTGGTGGTTTACGTTGGCACCTGCGTGCAGCTTTGGTTCTCAGATGCCTCTGATGCCAGGACTTGTGCAGGTGCCCTGAGGAACATGGGCTTTGGCCTCCCTTGCCAGATGCATCTGTTTTGACCAAAAGTGGTCACTCAGTGAAAAATTGGAAAGTCTTGCTTCTCACTGGACAGAAATTAGCAAGAGTATTATGGGGACAGAAGCCAGTTGGAGATTAATGCCAGGTATTACACACCAGCCCGTATCGATCCAGGTTTCTGCATCACTGCATAGGCACCCCTCTTTCGGCTTGCCTCGAAATGTCAATCCAGGAATTAGGCAGCCCGACACCTATCTGCTTGGCTTCCAAGTAGCAGAAAATGTCAGGCCGGAGAACGTAGTTAACTAGCATCATACAAATTAAGCCTCTGGGCTTGAGGATTGCGACTTTCTAACCTCCGCCCTCCTCCCCTCCTCCTTCTCCTTTGCAGATCTCTTCCCCCTTCTCTTCCTCCACCTCCTGCCCCCTCCCCTGCCAGGATCCTCCAGGCCAGGAGCACCAACACTGCTTCCTGAGATCCAGCACCTGGTTTTGCCTCTGGCAGGAGCAACTTTTGCTAGAACGATGTGATTCCTTGCAGAAGTCTCCCTGCCAGCCGACTGTTCTAATTAGTCATATTTTGAAAGCAGATCTGCTTAATTGCAAGCAGTACTAAATATTGGTATATAAATAAAGTAATTAATAACTGTATATGCAGAAACTTCTCCCGCTGAGCACTGCAACAAGCAGGCCCATTGACCTTCCCTTGGATGGCATCTACTGAATGGTGGTGCCCTGCTTGCCCCTTGAAGCATCTGTGGATGACTGGAGGTGGCAGCATGTGGAGGGGACCATTGGAGGCTCCCTGCGAGGGCAAGAGCAAAGGAGGGGCATAGGGGACCCCATGGACCTTGGAAGGTGGTTCCAGAATAGCCAGTTGAACAGCCTAACGGGTCACCTGTGATCATCAAGTTGATGTGCACTTAGTGAAAACAGTGGCTTAAACACTCCACCCATCAGCCCACCTCCAGGCCCTCAGGGGAGTGGGCTGTGCTTCCCTGGTGGGCAGCGGGGCCTCTGGAAGGGCAGTTGCCTGTGGTGACAGCACCGTCTCACCAGCTGCTGTTCACATGGCACAGGGGAGTGAGCATGTGTCCTTCGCACAGGCTACCTGTCAGGTTCTCCCGACGCTGCCCAAAGGCTTGGCGACCCCGGGCTGTGTCTCGGTTTCCCCATTTGTAGAATGCAGATGTAAACATCTGTCCAGCACATTGTGGGGGTGTCCATTCGTTAATGTAGTCACCAAGCATTTACTGAGCACATACTGGGCGCCAGGTCCTACCCTGGTGGAAACCGTGTCCCAAGGCCTATGTGGCGCAGGGTGGTGGGAGGAGTTGGGGTTCTGTTCCTGTCGCTGTGGGAAAGTGCTGGGGAGTTGGGAGCTTGGACGATGTAGTCCAGGTTACCATCTTAAGAGAGGCGTCTGGCTGTGCTGTGAGCTAGACTGCAGGGAGGCAAGGTGGAGGCTGCGGCCAAGGCCTGGGGGACAGATGAGGGGTCTTGGGCCAGGGAGCTGGGGTGAGGGGGCCATGTGAGACAAAGCCCAGCAGACTCACAGACTGGGTTGGGTGGTGCTGTGGGTTCTGGCTGGAGCGATGAGAGGGTGTGGTGCCAGCTACCGCGGGGAGGGCGCCCAGGGCGTGACTCATGGGCTCCGTGTGGGCTCTGCTCCTCACTGCCTGCAGTTCCCGACTCTGTCGTCTTCTCTGCGTTCTAGATTTTTAAAAAGGTTTTAAAAAGGTTGTTTGTTTAAGAGTCTTTATTTTTAGGGCATTGTAGGTTCACAGGAAAACTGAGCAGTAAGCAGAATCCCGTGCACTCCCTGCCCCCCACTTTCCCGTTCCTGCCCCGCGCTGCGCTGACACGTCACCACTCCCAAAGTCCATACCTCGTGTGACGGTTCACGCTTGCTGTTGTGCATTCCGTGGGTCTGGACAGCCACAGAGACAAGTGTCCACCGCTGTAGTGTCACACAGAGCAGCGTCGCTGCCGGAATCTTCCATGCTCCCCTTAATCCTGCTGTCCTCCCCACAGCCCCTGGCAGCCACTGATCCTTTTGCTGTCACCTTAGTTTTGCCTTTTCCAAAATGTCGTACGGTTTGTAGCCTTTTCAGATTGGTTTCTTTCACTTAGCAATTTTCATTTAAGGCTTCTCATGTCTTTTCAACGTTGATGGCTCATTTCTTCTCAGCACTGAATAACGTTCCATTGTCTGAATGTGGCACAGTTCTATCCGTGCACCTGCTGAAAGGCGCCTGGGTTGCTTCCAAGTGTTGGCAATTATGAATAAAGTTGCTATAAATATCCATGCGCAGGCTTTTGCGTGGACAGAAGTTCTCAGTTCCTTCGAGTAAACGCCAAGGAGTGTGACTGCTGGACTGTACGGTAAGGGGGGGGTTAGTTTTGTAAGAAGCGGCCAAACCGTCCTCCAAAGTGGCTGTGTCACTTCACATTCCTGAGCTCCTAGATTTTGCACCCTGTAAGGGGCTCTGGGTTTGGAGGATCTCTCACGCTACAGTGACCCCCCAGCTCCCCAGCCTTCTCAGGCCGGCGGGAGGGCGGGGAGCCCCACCAGAACTCTGTGGTCTCCCGTGTCCCTGAGTCTCTCTGAAGTTTCCCCGACCTCACTGGACCCGGGGGCAGGAAAGGGGGAGTCAGCAAGCACTGCCTGGCGGGTCTCGCTGGGAGATGGCGCGAATGGGCTCGGCTCGTTGAGGGCTGTGTGAGACGGAGTGTGCTGGCGCTGCCAGGCGTGTGGCCCTGGTGGCAGGTGCTCAGTGTGGCCCGAGAAGCTGGGGCGTCCTTGGAAAGGCTGCGCCTCGCCAGAACGTTCTGTCTGTTTCGTATACACACACTGAGGAGCTTCTCAGGGACAGCTCATATGCGAATATCACACATGTGAGAACAAACATTTGGAGGTGTTTGTCCCGAGTCCCCAGCACTCGGGACCTGTGTGTGCCTAGGTGACTTCACTCTTGTCATCATTAGACTTATTCGGCGCCGCCCTCCTTGACCCCCGCTAGGCGCAAGGCAAGGTGCTAAGCAGTTTCCACACACGGCCTCGTGCAGTCCTCAGCACAGCACCGACAGGTAGGTTTTATCTTCCCCATTTCATAGAAGGGCACAGAGAGGTAGGGAACTTGCCTGTGAACACACAGCATGTAGGCTGGGATCTTGAGCAGAGCTCCAAGCCTGTTCTTGG
>CAUYSK010045362.1:0-10570 GCA_963575035.1 Avahi laniger | reverse complement strand
AAAAAAAAAAAAAGCAGCAGTTCAATTATTTTTTTTATCATACACCTCATCCCCCCAAGAAAATTGTGTTTACATTGCAGTTTAAAAAAAAAAAACAGATTTTTGTTTTCTAAAATTAAAAAGTTTTACTGAATTGGTTTTTTCAAATATAACTCTCCCACCTAAAATGATTAGTAATTACCACATCATGCCAATGATTCAGAAAGAGCAGGGATTTTGATTTAGGGAGTATGTTCAAACACACTAAAATCTATTTTATCACGGGGACCATCTATATTAGAAGTATATATAAGAATACATGTTTAATATATTGTCTATCAAAAAACATTATGTAGTTAGGTCTATGCAAGTTGAAAAAATGTATTTAAAAGAATCAGGTGAAATAGAGAAAAATAGTAATGAAGTAATAATGTTATAAGTTAATGTCTTTTGTTCAGATTGAATATTTTTTTAAAAATGGAAGAAATGGAAAAAGGCAAAACAGAGCACAGAGTGAGGGTAGGGATTCTAACAGTAGCGCTTTTAAATTAGAAAAATAGCTCAAACATACTGACTCTTTAGGAAACTGCTCCAGACCATATTTTTAAGATCTTTGAACATCTAAAGCAGGAAATAAAATTGTACACATCTGGCAAATGAACATTAACTTTCATAGCACAAACGTGAACAAACAACTCAAAAGCAATTTCAGGATTTTTGTCCTCACACAAGAATGTAACCATTTTCTAAAGCCAAGAGCAATACACTATTTAAGTAACTTTTTTTCCTTAAATACGAGATCTATTTGGTTGAAGCTTATGAATTTGTCATATTATAGGTCAGAAATAAATATACATAACTTCATATGCTTCAGTCTAATATTTCAAATACTTCCAAACGTTCCAAGGTTAATAAGTATCAATTCAAGATTTACACTTAAAACAAAAGATAAAATGTTGTTTTGTGAAGGATTACCATTGTAAGACATATAGTACTCAACATCCATGTATAGTTCCAAAGTAAGAGAATCAGGAAGCTCTTATCAAGCAATAACCTTATAAATATTAATCTTTTAAGATACAAAATAACTGATTTCTAAGTATCATTTTTAGTATACTGGCAGTGAAAGATAAAAAATAAAATGAAATTCTTTCTGAAAATATTTTTCAGAGGATTAACGCAACTTAGAAAAATTCTAAGTTATTACTTTTTACCTTTTTTTTTTGGAGATGGGGGTCTTGTCTCACTCTGTAGTGCAGTGGCACAACCATATAGCTCACTGTAGTTTGGAACTCCTGGGCTCAAGTAATCCTCCTGCCTCAGTCTCCCAAGCACATGAAGACTACAGGTGCACACCATCGCACCTGGCTAAGTTATTACTTTATAAATCATAAATTCCTTATAATAGTTTCTTCTAATATTCCAAACCTTTCTTTCTTTTTTAAACAGCTTTACTGAGATATAATTTATCCAGACCTTTCTTCAACAGGGTGCTAGGTAACCATTTCTTAAATACTTACATGTAAGTTCATACATTAAAGATTATTTCTCAAGCAATGAACCTTTTTATACTTAATTTACCATAACCTAGTAGAAGCAGGTTTCCAGAACAAATCCTTAAGACCCATTATAAACGTCATATATAAAACAACAATAATCATATAAAAAACAACTCACACTTGATCCAAGTTTGATGGATATGGCTGATGCTTTCTTTGTTGTCTGACTACCTATGGCAAATCCAAACTTGGAGATCTTTGTAGGCTTTGTTGGGAGGTCTGCAGCTTCTTCTTCAGCTGATCTCTTCTCAGCGCTGCGACTGGAACTTTCCCCTCCATTACTGGAAGAAACAGTCTTAGTTTTCACAGGTTTTTCTGCTTCTTCTTCAGGTCCTGGTGAAGTCGAAACAACTTACCAAGATGAGCTATTTTTACTTAGCAGATTGATGGGAGCAGCAACCTCAAAAAGCATCGTTATATGGAAGATACCTCTGCAGTTGTCACCTACTGACCCAACAGTCTCTTCCACTGTTTGTTAGAGTATACAGCAGGAACTGAGATTGTGTGGCAGTAGAAGAGGCTCCCATGAATTAACTAGCATAAAATACAGAGCAATTTAAAATTATAAACACAGAGTTCGCAAAAAGTAAAGACCCTTCAACTAAACACTATCAGTTATACAATAATATGGTCATTTGTGGGAGTTTGCATTTTATAAATTAAGATCTATAAATTCTTTTACACAAACTAGTTTGTGAGCAATTAGTTACATGGTAAGAATACATTTGGCTAATAAATTCTAATATTCTTCAATAATGTAGTATCAATCATACAGAGTATCTAGTTATGAACAGACCTATCATTACCCAAACAACAGTGTCAATACAGCCTAGAGTGATTTTCTTGAGTGATGTGTTCCTCATGTACATCTCACACAATCTTAGGAGTTGAAGAAGAACCTGAAGGAGGACTTCAAGGTCATCCTCTTTCGAGTAATGTAATTCTGTTCTGAAAACTTGGGTATCACCTGTTTTAAGCTACCTGTAAAAGCCATTAAAAATCATTCTTCGGTTTATATATTACTTTTTCTCATGAAAGAAAGATTAACTGTAATTTCAATGAGTAGAAGGTACACAGATATAGGTGTGGAAGGCAAGCTGTCTTTCAGTAATTTTGCTTGTGTTTGTATTAAGCTGGTAAAATTAGTTCATATCCTGAGTATCTTAGGTCTGTTATATAAGAAGGCTGGTTAGGAACATATTGGGGAGTTAAGACAGAAGAAGGCTAGCTGATCATTAAAAATTTTATTTTCTTTCCCCAGTTTGCCAAGTCACCTTATAAAATGTATTCTGTTACACTAGATGAAGTTTATTTATGGTGAAAGAGATGTTCCAAGGGATGGCCCTGACAATAGTTAAGAAAGCAGGACAAAAATCTAGAATGAGGAGAAAAAAACAAAAATCAAACCAAACAGACTGATAAGTAAAAGATTAAAAGACCAGAGGACCTAGATCTATATATTTTTGGAATGGTGGGGTCTCCTCTAATATGCATTTTAAACATAACATTTGATTTTGTTTAGATGAAGAATAAAAGGAACTCTTTATTCCCTTTGGACAAAGGGTAAATGTTATAATGACAATATAGAGGAGGGAATTGAGCAAGATTACATTTTGGATTTCCCCAAGAGGCAAAGATAGCATTGGAAGGGTTGCTTGAGGTGCCATTCACTTATTTACATATAACATTTAAAAAGCACCCGAAGAATTAAAGAATGAAGACTGCTATTCAATGCAACAGTTGAAAAACAGAACTCAATTTAAGAAATACAGAATTTCATAAAAAAATAGCATGACGCAAATAGTTTTTTCAAAGTCTAAGTTTATAACTAAAAGCATTTATGCTAATTCTATTCTGTATTCTTTTTATTATTTTAAGCAAGTATGATATTTTATAGTAAAACCCAAATAACTACTTTTCTGGGACTGACACACAGCTAAAATCGAAAACTCATTGGCTCTACACATTGGAACATAGAGAAACATATAGAAACCCCATTGACTTTACATACAGAAAAATCTATACACTAAAGGCACAAATTTTGTGCAAACACAAACTGGCAAATATCAAAACAAATAGCATAAAGAACATTTAGATATGACTATGTTGTTAACTCTGCTCTTTGAACTGTGACCCAAGGACTATATAATTAATTAGTCAAGATTTCCAGTTCTTTTAAAGCCTATCTTTTCTTACTTCTAGGTCTTTCTACCAAGAAAGTAATTCTGGAACAGAGAATCTAAAAAAATTACAGCGTAAATGAGAAAAACTAAAAATATTCTTATTATAACAATATTAAATTTGACAACTAGCTGAACTCATATGTGCTAATAAATGGAATACAATAATCCTGTCTACTTCTAGTATGCCATAGGGAAAATTTCCATGGAGACTTCTCCAGAAAAAGATAGCATGATAAAGGGAGTTGGGAGAACTACTCTACCATTCATTAAATAATCAACTGGCAGCAACTTAATTTTATTCATAACTATGTTGTTATCTGAGGCGGCAAATGACACCACCCATACCACAGATCCACACTGAAGATGAAACATACTATGTCCGTAAGGTCATGTCTACATGTTAATGATTCCAGATGCAGCAAATTATTTCTGGATATGTTAACAGTAAATAACTGTTTGGCTTTGCCCACTCTCAAGAAGTTTTTTTGTTTTTAAAACAATGGGAAAAACTCTATCAGTATCTTTAGATCTGATCTGCTCTTTTAGAAATATTGTTATGGGAAGCTAAAAAATTAAAAAAAAAAACAACAGATCCACTCTTCAGTGACAAGGTGGGAGCAAATGGGGAGTGAAGGAAGGTGAGTACACTATTAGCCTTCATTCCTTAGCTTTAAAAAGCTCAATGTGTCACATGAAATAGATGTTATTTTCTCTTTATATAATCCTCTTAACAAGCATGTAGCGAAATACAAAAAGCACTTAGGAAATAAAGCAAATGGAATAAACAATGAACTAAGATGGGAAAATATGACAGCCAAATCTATTATCATCAAATGTGATTGTCATTACAATTTTTACAATTTCACATATAGTTCATTAGAAAATTATTTCAACCTAACGTGAGTTTTGAAATATGCCATTAAATATCAACATTAATTCCTAAGTACATTAAGTGTTTTCCTTTAAACAAACACATGTACTACTTCAGTACTTGGGTCTTTTAATTAAAGACCTCTATTTTCAATTCATTTAAAGACACATTTTGTACTTCGCGATCGTGGAAAACAAAATTTTAGATGACCACAGATTAGTACCATGAAAACTTGTAGTAATGTGAATTATAGTTTAAAAGAATGAATAAATACAAGGTCAGTTTTTAAAATTAAGAAAATCATATATCAATTTATAACATAAAACATGGATAAAATTATAGCAAAATACAAGTTTTATTATTAAAGAATATTTTAATAGAAGAAATTTTATCTAATTTGTATTCATTCTGAGCAAACAAAATGTGTTGATTAATTAATGTGAAATCAAATTACACATGGCACTAGCACTTTTTTCTTTTTCATTGAATAGTTGGAGAGGATGGGTGGGCCTTGGAGGCACCTTACTTTGAAAAAAATTACCTAGTAAGAAAGTTTAAGCCTATAAAGGTACCCCCTTCATGACCCATTTGCATTCTGGTAGCTTCCTTATCTGAAGGGCAGGCACATAGCTACCTCTCTAATGGGACTGGTATACAGCTTAAATGAGAATGTATTCAAGATACTATTAGTGTCTCACTTAACAAATGTCAATTTCATTGAAACAGTTCTTAGTATAACTTAAAAAGTTTGAGATGGGCACAATTATGTATGAATAGCTCTTCTCTAAAATTTCTACTTACTTCAAAGAACTACAAAAAATTAACCAAAGAGAGGAGAAAAAAAAATCTACCCAAAACCTTCCCCGATTCCTTAAAGTGAAAGCAGGTAGTTCAAATACGCAGCTTCTCTTACAGACAAATTAATGTTAACTATGGAAGTTACTCATAAAAAATACTTACACTTCCAACTTAGTAGACTATTCAACAGGAATTAAAATTCAGAATATTCTCTAGGTAAGCCCCTAAGACAAACTTGACAGTGTTTTCAAAAAAGTGACTGCCACAAAATTATCAATTTAGCAATATCCACAGTATGAAATGTTTTAAGTATGACTCCTCTGCACAATTTCATGAAAAATATAACATTCAAAAATGGTTTTTATGCAACAGCACTACTTTCCTGTAAAGGAAATGAGGCAAATTATGTAGAAGTTAAGGGATATTACTTATTCTAAGTTACCAACAAAAAAGATCATAACAACCTCTCTGATGCTAATTAGTAATTTTACACTATCCCCCAATATGCTAAAATAGAAACATCAATATTCATACTACAGAGCTAATATCCCTCAACTAAAACGGTGGCAGATAAATTATACAGTGGACACTTAAGGCACACTTTGGCAGTACATTAAACACATCTTTTCTGTCCTCAGTCAAGACAGTTAACAAGATAGCCTTAAAGTCAAAGTCCCATAAGATTATTTAGGCTATAGATCTTTGCTTTTCCTCAAACTACTTCTAAATTTTTAGATAATTTTATTCAACAATTTCCAAGACAATAATTTTCTGGGGAAAAATACCCCCAATGTAAAAGTACTAGATGGTTTAAGTTGTTTCATAAGCTATGTTACTTGTAAAAAAAAAACAAAACAAAAGAAAGAAAAGAAAAGGAAAAAAAGGAAGGAGGAGGGAGTTTCAGCTCAAATGATAGCACTGTGCATAGTTTTTAAAAAGGAAATTCTGGGTCCAAAGTAATTGAACATTACACGTAAATCTTTTCAATAATTTTGTGTTCCAGGGCAATGCACATTAAACACTATGTTAGTAGGCCCTACTAGTTTGCCTTCCTATGCTATTAATCTTCTATATTTTTTCATATTAAATACTTTCAGGGATAAGACTTAAGGTTGTCAGAATAGAGGAAAACGCTCTGAAGACATTACGATCAGCTCACACATATTAACATGTTAAGTTATTTGCCTTGCTATGACAAGGGGGGAGGCTGGGGAGATTATATGATGTTTCTTTTCCAAGTACAAGACCCAAATTTACAGGGGTGGAAGGGACAGAATAAGGATAGCTGTAACCTGAGTTCAATATCGTAACAAAATACAGGAAGCATTACACTAGCCTATTTAGCGACCTAAGCATCTGGCATGCGGTCAGCCGGCAATAGCTAAGAAAAGGTAGATACTTCAAATAAAGGCAATCAAACCCTAACCCTAGACCGCGGCTTAAATCAGCAGGCAGGTAAAAGACATTCCTCTTTCTCTCTATCATCTCGGCCCATTCTGTTACAGGGTCAGTATTAAGTTTGAAAATAAAGGACAGAGAAGAGGCAGGGGTTGTCCACATCAAGCGTAATTAACTCCTGCCTGTAACTGAGAGGCCGACACCGTCGGAAACTCGGCCTGCGATCAGTTCCCGCGGCCACTACTCGGTGGTTCCCACTGGGGTGTTGGGGTGTGTGGGTATGGTTTGTGTGATGTGCGTCTCCGGTGTGGCGGTAGCAGCTCCTGGTCCCACCCCAAGTTCGGTCTCCCTTTCTGGCGCCCATCTCCCTTCTCCTCGGAAGCAGGGCCTCCGCTGGGGCCAGGAGGTGACGAACAGGGCCGGCTCTCCTCCGGTAAGGAGGCGATGTGGGCCCGGATCCCAGCGGGCCGCACCGGGCGTGCCCGGGGCTCGTCTGGGCCCAGCACCTGGCCGGGTGAGCGCCAGATCTGCCCATTCTCGTTCGACCCCACTCCCCCCACCCTGGGGAGCTCAAAGAAAGGCCCGAAGTATCCCACGCAGCCCGCGACGCTGGGGTTGTGTTCACCTCCGGCGGCTCCAGCTCGCTGCGACTTTTCTGGCTTCTCCTCTCCCGCCTTCCCGTCCGCCATTTTCCCCGCCGCGGCCTCCCCTGCAGCCACGCCAAGGACGTCACGGTCCCGCCCAGCAACCACTGAGCTTTGGAGCCAGCCGGCGAGATGGCAGCCTAGAGCGGCCCCGAAGAGCTCCTTCGGAAGAGCTCCTTCGGAAACGGACGTGGCTGTGATGTCATGGATTAGCCGCTTCTGAAGGAAGGGCCGGGAAGGCTGGGCGGTCTATATGGAGGCCTGGCTAGGGACTTTACTAGATGGCAGTCAGGTTTTCATGGTCCATTGGCAGGTCCGGAGAAGCGAGGGAAGTCGGAGGATCACCCTGGAAACGTTGATGGACTCTCAGAAGGTTTCTGCATACCTGGGTGTGGTTGCAACTGAAGCTGGCCGGGTCTTTCATTCCGGTCTTATTGGCTCACGTGTGCCTGCTCGCACTATGTAGAGAAGAAAAAAAAAAGAAAATAGGGTCGTATTCTTTCTGTCTACGTAAGGGGGAAAAAAAAAAAAAAATCAACGTTTATCGTGCGCCCTCTAGTGTCAGACACTTTTCATACACTCGTTGAATCGCCACGATAGTCCGATGTAGAATTATCCGCTCCTTCGTTGGCTGAGTTGAGACCAGAAAGTAATTTTTCCAAGGTTTTACTACGCAGCCACGTAGTAAAACCGCATTTCCTACAGGTTGTAATTTCTCTACCAAGTTAAGAGAAACTACGCTATCAAGACTGCAGTAATTTCTGGCTTACTTTAGTGGATTCTCAGGATCTGCAGAATGAAGTCCGTTGAGTTATTAATGTATTGTATTAAGCCTCAGCCTACGTTTGGGGCCTCATCTTCCCTTTTTCTGAATGTTTATCCAACTTTCTGGCCCTAACGAGGCCGATTGCTTGCCTAGGAGTTTCTGGGTTTGCCCTACAATATACAGTTAGTGTTAGAGAACACAGGAGTCAGAACTTGGGTTTGAATATCTGATCTGCCCTTTGTTGGCTGTGTAACTTTGAGAGTTGCTTATTGTCTACAGACCTACCTTTACTTCTCTATAAAATGGAAATAATAGTGCCTTCTCAAAGGGAGATTATGGGGATCCAATGAGATAATGTCTGTGTACCATTCTTTGGTCACTTTTTACTTCTCTCAGCATGTATTTGTGTTTTTTTAAAGTGTCTCTAAATGGCTCAGAAGTTCCTTGACAACAGAGACCATTTTAAAAAAATTTCTTCACAGCACTTTGTACTGTATATTTCATATCTGAAAAATGTTTAGCCGGGCACAGTGGCTCACATCTGTAATCCCAGCAACTAGGGAGGCTGAAGAGGGAGGATCATTTGAGGCAAGAAGTTGGAGAATCAGCCTGGGCAACACAAGACATCCGCTCTTTTCTAGGGAAAAAAAAAAAATTAGAAGGGCATGGTGGCTCCCACTCATGGTCCCAGCTACTCAGGAGGCCAAGGAAGGAGGATTGCCAGAACCCTGGACTGTGAAGCCTGGGTGACACAGCGAGACCCTGTCTCTTTAAAAAAAGAAGGAAAGAAAAGTGCTTAATATTTGTAGATGCGTGACTCCTCAGGCTTCAGGTCTTGAGGAATGGAGAAAGAATCAAAATGTGTTTCCCATGACAAAAGCAGGGCAGTTTGGTGGTGATTTTGTGGTCTGGGTTGAAGTCCCTGATCCATCATTTATCACACATTTTTATTTATTTTATTTACTACTTTTAAATGTAAAAGTAACCAGGAAACTACCTTAGAGAGAGCTCCCCCCGCCCACTTGATTTCTGATGAGTTCTATTTCCATATGAGATGCTTGTATTTTTTTTTTGAGACAGAATCTCACTCTGTTGCCTGGGCTAGAGTGCCGTGGTGTCAGCCTACCTCACAGCAACCTCCAACTCCTGGATTCAAGTGATCCTCCTGCTTCAGCCTCCCAAGTACTGGGACTACAGGCGCGCACCACCATACCTGGCTAATTTTTTTTTCTTCTGTTTTTAGTTGCCCAGCTAATTTTTTTCTATTTTTAGTAGAAACAAGGTCTCGCTCTTGCTCAGGCTGGTCTCGAACTCCTGACCTCAAATGATCCTCCCGCATTGGCCTCCTAGAGTGCTAGGATTACAGGTGTGAACCACCTTGCTGGGCCAGATGCTTGTATTTCTAAATGAGGAAAATGAAACTCAGAGAGGTCACATACCCATCTGGGAGCAGATCCAGCTCCCATATTATCACACTGCAGAAGTTCAAGATGAAGATAGTAATCCAGTCACCTGTTAATGCCATGAGGTCAGATTGTACCTGTCTTGCTAACCACTGTTTACCCAGGACCTAGATTGTACCAGTGTGGATAAATATTTGTTGAAGAAATGAATGCAAGCTTCAGTAACCCCCTACAAGTGGATCAGGGAATTTAAAGGCAGTGTAGTATGAAGGAGCAGAAAGGCAGTGATCCCTTTCCTTCCCATCATAAGGTCATGTCGACACCCTTATAATAAAAAACAGGTTAACAAGAGAAAAGCGTAATAAATTTGTTAACATGCATAAGCATGGGAACCATACAAAAAAATTACAAAAACTCAAGGAAGGTCAACATGGTTGAAACTTAAATACCCTCTTTATAAGGAAGAGGGGAGTGGGGGACAGTACACAATTTTACAGGGGTAGTAAATGATTTTAGGAGCAATAAATGGATCCAGGAGACAGAAATTCACTTGTAAGGCTGTGCGTGGTGGCTCATGCTTATAATCCCAGCACTTTGGGAGGCCAAGGTGGGAGGATTGCTTGAGGCCAGGAATTCAAGATCAATGTGGGCAACATAGCAAGACCCCTATCTCTACGGAGGAAAAAATAAATAAATTCATTTGTAAATGATTTTCTTTGTAGATGGAATAGAACTAGAGAACAAACAATTTAATAATTTTCAGTCTCTTTCTCTGTGATATGAGGGTTTTTTTTTTTTTTTTTGAGACAGAGTCTCAATTTGTTGCCCTGACTAGAGTGAGTGCCGTGGCATCAGCCTAGCTCACAGCAACCTCAGACTCCTGAGCTCAAGCAATCCTACTGCCTCAGCCTCCAGGGTAGCTGGGACTACAGGCATGCGCCACCATGCCCGGCTAATTTTTTCTATATA
>CAUYSK010045361.1:0-12548 GCA_963575035.1 Avahi laniger | reverse complement strand
CATCAGAGTCTCTTAGCAGCAGAATTGACCAAGCCTAAGACAGAATTAGTGAACTTGAAAACAGGCTTTTTGAAAATACAGGCAGAAGAAGAAAAAAAAGAATAAATAAAAATGAAACATGCCTTCGAGATAGAGAAAATCGCCTCATAATAGCAATTCTAGGAGTTATTGTCCATAAAGAGAAGGTCTAGAGAGAGTTTGAGATACGAAGTTTATTCAAAAAAAAAAAAAAGTAGAGAACTTTCCAAATCTACAGAAAGATACCAATATTCAAGTACTGGAAGGCCATAGAACACCAAGGAGATTTAACCCAAACAAAATTAGTGCAAGGCATTTAATAATCAAATTTCCAAAGGTCACAGATAAAGAAAAAGTCCAAAGGGAAATAAGAAAAAAGGAAAAAAAATATAAAAAATTTCTGATACACCTGGCAGCAGACTTCTCAGTGAAAACCTTATAGGCCAGGAGAAAGTGGCATGACATGTTCAAAGTGTTGAAGGAAAAAACACCTTAACACTAGAATATTATATCCTGCAAAAATATCCTTAAAACATGGAGGAGAGATAAATACTTTCCCAGACAAACAAAAATTGACTAATTTCATTAACACCAGAACTGTCCTATAAGAAATGCTAAAAGGAATTCTTCAATCTGACAAAAAGGATGCCAATAAACAATAAGAAATTATCTAAATGTATATAACTAACTGGTAGCAATAGGTACACAAATACAAAAGACTCTGCTACCACAATTGCAGTGCATAAACCACTTTTATCTTGAGTAGGAAGCCTAAAAGTCTAACTTATAAAAAATAACTGCAACAATGTTTTGAAAGATAGAGAATATGAAAAGGTATGAACAGAAACAACCAAAAAGTTAAAAAGCCGAGGGCATGGAGTTGAAGGGCAGAATTTCTGTTAGATTTCCCCTTGCTTTCTTATATTTTTAGTTTTTTTGTAAGCAGAATTGTCATATGCCTAAAATAACTGATTATAAAACATTTTTTGTAATCCTCATGGCAACCTCAAATCAAAAAACCTACAACAGATACACACAAAATAAAAAGCAAAAAATAAAACACACTATCAGAGAAAACCGCTTTTAACAAAAGAAGACAGGAAGGAATTAAGAAAGAAAGAGAGGACCAAAACCAACCAGAAATCACTAAAAACTTGGCAGCAGTAAGTCTTTACCTATCAATAATAACAGTGAATGGAAATGGACAGCTCTCCAATGCAAAGCCATGGAGTGGCTTATGGATAAAATAAATCAGAGCAAATCATATGTTGACTGCAAGAGACACACTTCACCTATAGAGACACTTATAAACAAAAAATAAAGGAATGGAAAAACATATTCCATGCAAATAGAAACCAAAAAAAGCAGGAGTAGGTATACTTCTACAGATAAAATATATTTCAAGAAAAAAACTGTAAAAAGAAACAATGAAGGTCATTATATAATAATAAAGGGGTCAATTAAGCAAGAGAATATAATAACTATAAATATATATATATCAAACACTGGAAAACCCAGATATATAAGGCAAATATAATTAGAGCTGAAGAGAGGGATAGACCCCAATACAAAAATCATGGTAGACTTCAACAACTCACTTTCAGCATTGGATACATCATCCAGACAGAAGATCAACAAAGAAACATTATACTTAACCTGAACTACAGGTCGAATGTAGCTGGATATATATTTATGGAATGTTTTATCCAACAGCTGCAGAATACACATTCCTCTCCTAAGATCATGGATCATTCTCAAGACAATATGTTAGTCCATAAAACAAGTCTCAAAAAATTAAAAAATAATTAAAACATAGCAAGTATTTCTTCTGACCACAATGGAACTCAAAAACAAGAGGAACTTTGGAAAATATACAAAGAGATTAATAAGAAAATTTCTCAAAATAAATTAAAATTAAAACACAACACAAAAAAGCCTATGGAATACAGAAAAAGCAGTAGTAAGAGGAAAGTTTATAGCAATAAGGCCTACATGAAAAAAAAATCAGAAAAGCTTCAAATCAACAATCTAACAATGCATTTCAAAGAACTAGAAAAACAAGAACAAAACAAACCCAAAATTAGTAGAAGACAAGAAATAAAAAGAGAACAGAGCAGAAATAAATGAAATTGAAACAAAAACACAATACAAAATATCTGTGAAATAAAAAGTTGATTTTTTGTAAATATAATGTTGGCACACCCTGAGCCAAACTGAGGAAAAAAGAGAATAGACCCAAATAAATAAAAACAGGGATGAAAAAGGAAATATTGCAACTGATACTGCAGAAAGCCAAAGGATCATTAGAGACTATCATGACCAAGTATATGTCAAAAATTTGAAAACCTAGAAGAAATGGATAGATTCCTACACACATACAACCTACCAGGATTGAACCAGGAAGAAATTCAAAATCTAAATAACCAATAACAAGTAATGAGGAAGACATAGTAATAAAAAGTCTCCCATCAAAGAAAATCCCAGAACTCAATAGTTTCACTGCAGAATTCTATCAAGCATTCAATGAAGAATTAATACCAATCCTACTTAAACTATTCCAAAAAATAAAGGAGGAGGGAATCCTCCTAAATGCATTAGATGAGGCCTATATTACCCTGATACCAAAACCAAACAGACACAACAAAAACAGAAAACTATAGGCTGATTTCTCTAATGAACATAGATGCCAAAATCCTGAGGAAAATACTAGCAAACTGAATTCAACAACACATTACAAAAAATTATTCATCTTGATCAAGTGGGATTCATTCCAGGGGTGCAAGGATGGTTCAATACACACAAATCCATGTGATACATCACATCAACAGAATGAATGACAAAAAGCATATGATAATTTCAATTGATGCAGAAAGAGCATTTAATAAAATTCAACATCCCTTCATGATAAAAAAAAACTCTCCAAAAAAGGTATAGAAGAAACTTACCTCAACATAATGAAAGCCTTATATGACACACTCGCAGTGAATACCATACAAAATGGGGAAATACTGACAGCCTTTCCTCTGAGATCTACACCAAAACAAGGATGCCCACTTTCATCATTATAATTCAACTGGATGTTCTAGCTAGAGCAATCAGAGAAGAGAAAGAAATAAATGGCATCCAAATTAGAAAGGAAGAAGTCAAATTATCCTTATTTGCCAACTATATAATCTTATATCTAGAGAAACCTAAAGACTCCACAAAAAAAAAAAAAAAATCCCTGTTAGAACTGATCAATTCAATTCAGCTGCAGGATACAAAATCAACACACTAAAATTAGTAACATTTTTATATGCCAAAAATAAACATCTGAAAGAGAAATCGAGAAAGCAATTCCATTTACAATTGCCACAAATAAAATAAAATACCTAGGAACAAACTTATCTCAAAAAATGAAAGAACTCTATCATGACAACTATGAAAACATTGATGAAAGAATTTGAAGAGCACACAAAAAAATGGAAAGACTCTTCCATACTCATGGATCGGAAGAATCAACATTGTTAAAATGTCCATACTACCCAAAGCAATCTACAGATTTGATAGAATCCTCATCAAAATATCAATGACATTCTTCACATAAATTAAAAAAAAAGAAAACTAAAACTTACATGGGATCACCAAAGACCCAGAATAGCCAAAGCTGTCCTGAGCCAAAAGAACAAAACTGGAAGAATCACATTACCTGACTTCAAATTACATTAAAGAGCTGTAGTAAACCAAGCAACTTGGTACTGGCATGAAAATAGACACATAGACCAATGGAACAGAATAGAGAACATAGAAATAAATCCACACATCTATAGTGAAATTATCTTCAACAAAGTTGCCTAGAAAACTTACAGTGGGGAAAGGACAGGGTCTTCAATAAATGGTGCTGGGAACACTGGATATTCATATGCAGAAGAATGAAACTAGAACCTCATCTCTCACCATATACAAAAATCAAATCAAAGTGAATTAAACACTTAATTCTAAGACCTGAAACCATGAAACTACTAAAATAAAACTTTGAGGAAACACTTTAGGGCATTAGTCTGGACAATGATATCTTGAGTAGCACTCAGAGAGCACAGACAACCAAAGCAAAATCAGACAAATAGGATCACATCAAGCCAAAATCTTCTGTACAACAAAGTAAACAATCAACAAAGGGAAGAGACAATTCACAGAATGGGAGAAAATAATTTGCAAACTACCCATCTGACAAGGGATTAATAACAAGAATATATAAGGAGCTTCAACAGCTCAAAAGGAAAAAATCAAATAATCTCATTTGAAAAATGGGCAAAGGATCTGAACAGACATTTCTCAAAAGAGGACATACAAATGGCCAACAGGTACATGAAAAAATGCACAACATCATTAGTCATCAGAGAAACGTAAATCAAAACTACAATGAGATATCATCTCACTCCAGTTTAAATGGCTTTTATCTAAGAAACAGGAAACAACGAACACTAGTGAGCATGTGCAGAAAGATGCACACTCTTTGCTTGTATCAAAACATCACGTTCCCTATAAAGATATCCAACTATTATATTCCCATAATTAAAAATTAAAAATAAAGGAAAAATCCGAATCTTAATAAATAAATAAATAAACTTATTAACACATTGACCTCCATACTAGAAAAAAATTTTTTTCCTTGGAGCCACAATGTTTTATTATGAAAATAGAATAAAAACTTCAAAATGTACCTGAGATAAATGCAAAACATACACTTTTATGCTCTCAATTAACTACTATTTACCTGTGAGATATTAATTCAATAAATATCCATTGAGTTTCTAGTATATGTTTCAAACTATGCTCAATAATCAGAGCTGTAAGACCTTTTACTACCCAGATATTTATTAAACATTTTTCCTTGGTATTGTAATAGGGAAGACAAATAATATAAACAAATAGATACAATATCTGATAAATGGTGTAAATATGTAAATTGACTCAATGAAATCACAAAGACAGAACTGACTTAAACCTCAGAGAATCTGGGAGGTACTCCCAGATTAGAAATATCATATGTTTCTTAAAAATAATACTATATGAGATGATGGATTTGTTAATTTTCTTGACTATAGTAAACACTTGATTACGGATATCAAAATGTTATGTGTACACTTTAATTATGTACAATAAAAACAAATTAATGAAAATAAAAATAATAATATCTGTGGATTGTTAGGGAGAAAATTAGGAAAAATAGAGAGGGACAGGGATGCACTCCATAGATCAATAATATTCAAACTTTCTTCCACACATACATCTGAAGTTTTTCTTCATAATTTAAATAGTTTAAAATGTTTAATTTTCAGTATATTACAATAATATATTAAATCTCCTACTTGAATTATTGTAATCACTATTAATAAAAAATAATTATGTAAGATTACATTATAACTTTTGAAAAATATTAAATATGCAGAGTAAATTTTAGAAATTTAATCCAAATGAAAATGAAAGGGGCTTTTTTCCATTTTGTTTATGGATTTATAAAAACATGTTACTTATTGTTAGAATGATTTTTTATATTTATATGTATGTAAGCAATGAGAAAATGGTTTACACAAATAAGGTGCTGAAAATGGAAGAAGTTTGTTGTAGCAATGTCACTGAATTTGTTGAACTCCTTCAGAGTTATAGATCACAAATCATATAGTGAGCACTCAACAAGATATTTTTAATGATTTACCAGTGGGCAATCCAATTCTTTTTTTTTAAGCAAAATAGAAATCATCTGAGTCACCAAAGGATTTCTTAGTCATTGTGAATCATTCACTTTCCCAATTTCTGGGAACTATAACAAAAATTAAAAAAAGGAAAAATTTTACCAAGACTTACCAAAAGACTACTAATTATGCTTGTAACTATTTTGCTAGAATTGACATATTAACACAATATGTTTAGAAAGGGTTGAAAATATCAAAATGTTGTTAATTTTAAATACACACTTTTTAGTAAATTACATATTAAGAAATAACTTACAGTTGAAATCTATAGTTTTAAAGGTGCAAAATTTCAGATTTAGCTCACTAAAATTATTTTTTAAATTGCTATAAATATAACAGGCAAAGCCAATCTTCATTATAAAGCCAATGGAACTGATTTTCAATAACGTAAAGAGTGACTTAATTTTCAAATAAAATAAACATTTTAATAGAGATTTCCATGAAAATATGGCACTTATAACTCCAGCTCTACGAAAGAGAGATCAGGCAGCAGGACATCGATTGGATGTCTGGGTGAAACACTTTTTGATGTGCTCTTTGCTTAGCTCTCTCAGATTTCTCATTCCAAAATTTAGGTGCAAGAAAGTTATACCTTTCTTTTATGAAGTGGAAGAAGGGCAATTTGTGTAAGGGAATATGGGAAAGAAAAATTAGCATGTCTTTGACCAATTTTACAGAAATTATTTTTAGAAACAGGAACATTTTTAGAAAATTATTTTAAGAAAGAGTTAATAGGAAATCAGAGAATTGGGGAGTTGATTCTTTTAAAACTAGGGTGGCTATACTATTTATTAGGCAAACTAGGACACATTGAGAGTAAAAGAATCTATTCATGCCATTATTGCCAATCTAAACTAATAATAGATTGGTAATAATGGCATACATCAGGGCTATCCTAAACAAACCTGGATATATCTGGTTACTTATCTTGAAACTCTGTGTGTCCACGCAGCCTTTGGAAAATCATTATGTCCCCCATATGTACACATATTCAATGCAAAGACCACTGTCCTAGGCTATAGAGTTGGTAGCCTCCGTTAACATTTATTCAGTGAAAACTATGACAAAAGAATGATGTTATGTGCTTTACGTGCTTTATATTAATCTTTATAACAAAATTCTGCACGTAGGTACTTTTAATGTTTCTATTTCATATATGAGGAAAACAGAGCATAGTGAGATTTTTAAAAAAAAAAGTGTTGATGTCTACATAACTACTAAATAATTTGATCCTAAATCTTTCAGTCAGCAGAATTCTAAAACTATATTCTCTTTTAAACTCTACTGTGAGGCTTTTAAGTGGTGTCAGCAACATGGTCATAAAATAGGGGAGCCTGGCACTTTATCAGTTTTCATTACAAAAGATTTATTTCACTAATTCATCTTTTATTCAGATTTTCATATAATTCATTCTATTCAATTCATATACTAAGTCCCTATTGCATAATAGATGCTGTGTTAGTACTTCAAAAACTCCTTCTGTTTATGTTTACCACTGTCTAGGGCCACAGGTCTTACCCTTCAGAACACATAAACTGAGTCGGGCAAGGTGGCTGAAGAGAGACGCCAGCTGCCACCACCATCTCAGTAAGAAGGAGAAGTTTTAGTTGAAAGAGAAAAAAGCAAACAGAGATCAGGTGTGAGTCTGAGACAAGAGTGCCAGAACCTTCAGGAAACTCCATGGGAAGAAGTTGTGGAATAGAACAGGAAGGAGCAAGGTATTGGCGGAAATCAACCCCCAAGAGGATTGGAGTCCAGTGAGAAGGGTAGGTGGAGTGGTTTTCTTCTCCCTCCCCCACATCTCTGACAGTTGGTGGGTTTCCAAGCCACTGGAGAGATTCTCTGTCCACATGAGCCCAGAGGCTGCTGTCGCCAGTGAGCTGGGAGTTTCTTGTGGACAGAGCAGCAGGCTCCCAGCCTCCCGGGGCACCTCCCATCTCCACAGAGCCAAGCTGGGACGGCAGGTGCCATATTGCTTCTCTGCCCACCGTGCACCTCTCTCCTCCTCAGGGGCTTCCATTTTTCAGGTTTCATCTTGCTCGCTCCCACACAGACATTTCCCAACTCTGGCCCAGACTATAGGAGCCGCAGGGGCCCCATGGGTCCCAGGTGATCTGTGTGACTCCAGTGCCTGACATTCTGGGCAGGCGGCCTCCCAGAGAGAGGAAGAAACACAACCAGAGTGCTGACTTTCCTCCATTCAGACTTTGTCTCTCCCTTCCCCTCACCGACCTGCAGCTGCTAAGAGATACAATTGAGCCACCACGCTGAGGCTCCCACAGAGCATGGGGCTCATATCTTTCCTCTTGGGGTCCTGCAGCAGACTCAGGGGTGCTCAGACCATGAAATCCCTGCCTGCCAGCCCTCCATGGTGCTGCTTGCCCAGCAACTCCATCAGAGGGATACACCCCAAAGTGGAAGGACATCAAACCTGCTTCAGCAGCCTATGAGCAACTCAGGACTGGCACACTGCTCCCTGACATGGTCAGGAATTGAGCATCAGGGACCCAGGGACAGACCTGCAGGCCAGATACCGTACCCCTAGGTCTCGATTGTGTTCCACTGGAAGAAGGAAGGGAGATTTGTGAATTAGTCTCAGGAGGTGAGGGAGCCCATATGAGTAGATCATTGGGGAGAGTGCAGTGTGGGTCCCACTTGCAACTTGCTCATGGGGCACCCCTCCCCTCCACAGGAGGGCTTCACTCTCAGCTCAGGATGGGATCCTGGGTGGGGAACCTCTTGGCCCACGTCACTGTCATGGGGAGCTCAGCTGGCTTGAGCTTCTGCCTGGCAGCAGACACTGGGGGGAAACCATGGAGCAGGGGAGTGGGGAGAGGGGCAAAGCCTGCTCCAGACTTCCAGGGTATGAATCTCAGATGGTCCTGCCTCCCCAAGCCGACTTGCTGGTTGGGTGGAGCCAATTTAGCCCCTCCCTGGTGGCTTTCCCAGAGGCTGAAAGCAGATCTTTGACCCCAGCTAAAACAGATACATTGCCAGATTTTGTGGAGCCTGACAGCAAGCTCTCCCAACCCAGCCCCACCCAGCCACACTCCCCCACCCACCTCGGCTGTGGCAGAGAATAAGGACTCACCTGAATTTCCAGGGCCCCACCCACTACCTGGAGCATTTGAGTTCTTCTCCTGAGGGACTAGAGCTATTCACAGGACCACAAAACAACATTGCATCTCTTCCTTCCAGCAAGCATAATCTACTGACAGGGAGGTCAATTTGCATGCATTTTATAGCATTTACTGACTCAGTCTTACAGGGTGTGGTTGATTCTCACCCATAAGGACTACCTACTGCCTCAGAGATTAATCTGAGCATGCCATTACAACTCACACTTTTAAGAAGACCACAGGGCTGGGACAGAGAAAGGATTTCAAAAACCTACATCCTCCCTCATCAAAGAGAGGCAGGGAATCTGCCCACTCACATAGCTCACCATTGCTACAGCCTACAAACAACTAGCAACTAAGAAAACCACCACACCAAGGATATCTATACCCAAGACATCCATCCAGAACCTAGATCACCATCAAAATACTCACAAGCAAAGCCAAAGATTCTTACACAACATATGCTACAAACACACTTGTACAAATGAGGCAAGGGGGAAAAGCCCTATCTAAACAAAAGAAAATCCAAAACCAAGGTGCAATAGCTGCTCCAGATGAGAAGGAATCAGTGAAAGAACCCTGGAAGTATGAAAAATCAGAGAAAAAGGTCACCCCCAAGAGGGAAGACCAGCTCACTAGCCATGGATAACAACCAAAATCAGAATATTGAAATGACAGATGAGAAATTTCTAACATGGATTGTAAGGAAGCTCAAGAAAGTATAAGAGAAAATGGAAAACCAACACAAAGAAACCACAAAAATAAATTCAGAAAATGAATGAAGAATTCACTAAAGAATCAAATAGAACTTCTGGAAATGAAAAATTCATTCAAGGAAATATAAAACAAAGTGGAAAGTCTTAAGAATAGACTAGATCAGGCAGAAGAAATAATCTCAGAGCTTGAAGACAACACCTTCAAATTAAACAAGTCAATCAAAGATAAAGAACAGTGAATTAAGAGAAATGAACAAAGCCTAGAAGAAATACAGGATTATGTAAAGAGGCCAAACATAAGAATTCTAGGCATCCCCAAGTGAGAAGAAGAAAATGCGCAAGGATTGGAAAACCTATTTGAGGGAATAATTGAGTAAAACTTCCCTGGTCTTGCTAGAAATTTAGATATCTAGGTATAAGAAGCTCACCAAACACCTGGGAGATTCATCACAAAGAGGCAGACACCATGACACATAGTCATCAGAATATCCAAAGTTAAATTAAGGAGAAACTTAGAGAAATATAAATCAAAACCACAGTGAGATATCACCCAACCCCAGTGAGAATGGCTTTTATCAAAAGTCCCAAAACAAAAGATACTGGTGTGGATGCAGAGAGGCAGAAACAATTATACACTGTTTGTGGGACTGTCAACTAGTGCAACTTCTATGGAAAATAATATGGAGATTCCTCAAAGAACTAAAAGTAGGCCTACCATTTGATCCAGCAATCCCACAACTGAGTATTTACCCCAAAGGGGGAAAAAAACTCATTTTATCAAAAAGACACTTGCAGTAGATGCAAAATTCAGAATCACAAAGAGGTGGAATCAACCCAAGAGCCTGTCAATTCATTAATGGATTAATAAGATGTGGTATATGTACACCATGGAGTACTACTCAGCCATAAAATAATGAATCAATGCCTTTTGCAATAATCTGGATGGAACTGGAGACCATCCTCCTAAGTGAAGTATCATCCAATGGAAAAACAAACACTGCATGTACTCACTATTAAATTGAATCTAACCAATCAGCACTCATGCGCCAGATGGAAGTAAAACTCAGCAGAAGTTCATCCTCATGCAGGAGGAAGGGGAGAGGAGGGGGATTGAAATCATATCTAACAAGTATAATGTACACTATCTGGGTGATGGGCACTTATAACTTTGACTCAAGCAATACAAAAGCAATCCATGTAACCAAAACATTTGTATCCCCATAATATTCTGAAATAAAATAAAATAAAAGAAAGAATAAATAAGCTAATAAAGGGAGATAGTATAATTAGGGTCCACAAACAGAAGGTGAGATGATTTAGTTTTAACCTACCTCTTTTAATTACAAATTTTCAGAAATATGTAGCATAAACACTGAAGTAAAAATAAAATATATATAATATTCACGTGCATTCTGTTTCAGGGCCCAAGAGTTAGTCTGTCACCACTACTGACGTCATTAATCTCCACCTGCCCACCCAGACTACTGCCATTCCTGCTGGTACCTGAGCAAGCTACCTGGAGACCCAAGGATCAGCCCACCACTATCACCACATTCATGTACACCACATAGGGGTCCAAGGAGCAGCCTTCAAGGTTTCCCTGTCCACAGAAAATTCTCACCACAACCTCCACTAACAAATGAGGACTAAGTCACTGAGGAACTCAACAGACACCATTGATGCTGATTATATCCTACAAAATCATACAAAGACTACACTACTTCATCCTCCCAGAATCAAAGCCAAATCATCCTACCCAAACAGCACTATAGATACATTGATAGGAAAAATTATTTCACAAAGAAAGCCAATCCATAAGACTTGAAGAAGCAATGGTGACACAAGATGCACAGATTTTAATGTAAAAAAAAAAAGAAAAAAAAACAAGAAACATAAAACAGCAAGGAAACATGAAACCTCCAAAGGAACACAATAATTCTCCAGTAACATGTTCCAACAGAAATATAATCTATGAAGTGTTTAAAAAATTAAAAATAATGATATTAAAGAAACTTAGTGAGATTAAAAAAAGAACAGAGATAAAAAATAAAAATAAATCAGGAAAACAATTAATGATCTAAATGAGAAAGTCAACAAAGAGATATGTATCATAAAAAAACCAAACAGTAATCCTGAAAGAGAAGAATTCAATGAATGAAATAAAAAATATAACCAAGAACTTTAACAATAGACTAGATTAAGAAGAAGAGACAATTTATAAACTTGAAGACAAATCTTTTGAAATAACATAGGAATACAAAAAACAAAAAGAAAAAAAATGATGAAGAAATCCTGCGTGATATGTGGGACAGCATAAAGCAACCAAATATTTGAATTTTGGGAGTCCCAAAGGAGAAGAGATGGGCAAATTTATAGAAATCTATATAATGAAAGAATTGTTGAAAATTTTTCAAGTCTCTCAAGAGAAATAGACATCCAGATATAGGAAGATTAAAGATTTCCAAATAGATTCAACCTAAAAAGATTTTCTCCAAAAGCATATTGCAGTCAAACTGTAAAAAGTTAAACACAAAGAAAATTCTAAAAATAGCAAGAAAAAAGCATCAAGTCACATATAAGAGAATCTTCATCAGACTAACATCAGATTTCTCAGCAGAAACCTTACAGGCCAAGAGAAAATGAGATGATATAATCAAAGTGCTGGTAAAAGAAAAACAAAAAAACCTGTCAGGCGATAATACTATACCCAGAAAATCTATTCTTTAAAATTGAAGGAGAAATAAAATTTTTTCCAGACAAGCAAAAACTGAGGAAATCCGTCACCACTAGATCAGCCTTATAAGAAATGCTTAAAAGATTCCTATGTCTGGAAATGAAGGATGGTATCCATCATCATGAAAACATAAAACTTACTGGTAGTATAGACACACAAATGAGAAAGAGAAAGAAGTCAAATGTTATCAATACAGCACACCACCCAACTGCAATAATAAACAATA
>CAUYSK010045360.1:0-25053 GCA_963575035.1 Avahi laniger | reverse complement strand
TTAGTGAGATTTTATTGTACTTCCAAAGACAGGTCTAAATTTCCCCATGAAAATGCAAAGCTAAATTCAAGACTCAGAGCTCCCTTTTTGAGGTTTGAAAGTATCTGACAGTAATCTAACATTAGCAAAATTGTAAATTCAACGGAATTTCCTTTTTATATGCTTGAAAACTTCTCTCATCCCAGCCCCCCATGCGGCCTGGAAAGTCCACCTCCCAAGGCTGTCCTGGCTGTCCGAGGACCCCCAGGTTGGCCCTGGTTCCCAAGGCCAGTCCTTTCCATGACTTACAGGACTGGAACCAGAGTTAAAGGTCAGGAAGCACATTTTGCAGGTGAGGAAACCAAGGTCAGAGAGGGGAAGTGACTTCTCCAGGATGCCTATTAGGAATAAAATCTGGGATAAGGACATCTCCCCAAGACCTGTTAAACCACAGCACTTGGAGAGCAGATGCCCTTCCCAGATAAGCAAAAGATCAGTTCTGCCAATAACTGCAATTAATTAATTTTCATTCTAAAGACATTGATTGATGCCTTCCATGTGCCAGGGGAAGTGCAAGGCACTGGGAAAATAGCAGAATAAGATTAAATATCTGTTCTCAAGGCGGGTGGGGAGGGCTGTGCACAGAGGCAGGTCAAGCGCAGCATGCCGGGGGAGTGACTGAAGGTTTGCCAGAGGAGGTGACACCTAAGACTGTGATGGGTCTGCTGTGCAGGTGGCGGAGGCAACACCTGGGCAAGACACGGAGCTACGGTGAAAGAGTGCAGCTTTCCGCATTCAGGACTGCAAACGTTCAGGTCCCAGAGTGCAGAGCGCAGGAGGGGTGTGCCTGGAAGGGGCCGGACCGGCAGTCCCAGATCATGAAGGCGTCGGAATGCCTGGCTAGGTGCCCAGCACCCTCTCCTGTCTCCATGCTGCCAGCAGCCCTGGGTTCCTTTGTTGTTCCTGCGTCTCTCTCTGAGGTTTCATTTGGGCTGTCAATCAGCGACCTCCCTCCCCATGTGGGAGTGAGCAAGTGACCCAGAAATGACCAATCATAGTACCCCATCCAGGTGGCTACTGTGATTGGTGCAGCGGTAGGCATGTGGCTCAGGGCAGGCCAATCGGAGCCCTTCTCTGGGGGTTTATGAATGGATGCTGGGTGGGAAAGGCCTCTTTCCTCTGGGTGCGCTGAGTCTGGTGCTTTCTTGGGCCTTAGCATCTCCACCCTTTGGCCATTTGGAAGAGAGGATGGGCTGGGTTTTTGACCTTGTACTGTGCCCACGTAAATGGGCTTGACACCCAGCTCTGGCAGAGTGTGGAGCCCTCCCTGAGTGCGTAGGGTGCTCACCTGGAGCAGGTGCCCCTGCACCCATGCGCAACACCCTGGCCGCCCCCAGCCCTTCCCGCCCCAGCCTCCGCCTTCCAGACTCTTCTTTGAGTAGCGGCTTTTCTTCATCTCCGCTGCAGCGCTCTGAAGCTCTGCTGTGCTGGAGGAACTGGGACACCTTCACCATGCCGCAAAGTTCTGCGGAAGCCCAGACGTCTCAATTATTCATTAAGCAGACTTTCCCCATCAAAGGGCCTGAAATTCTGGAAACTTTTTCCCAATCGCCTGCTGTGAGAGTCTCAGGTCCTACTGATTTAGTGAGCTGGGGAGAGAAGGGAGCCTGCCGCTCGCTCCCAGAGGGCAGATGGGTTAGGGTGGATGTAAAGCAGGCGGGGAGGAAGGCTGACCCGGTTTGGGCGGCCGTGTGGTGCTGCCCTTCCGGGACTGCTCCCCAGGGGCTGGGTGAGGAGTCAGGGCAGGGGCAGTGGGAGGGCTGGGTGCTGCTGGCACTGTCATGGGTGGGCAGGGCTGAGTGGAAAGGCTGTCTGGAAGAGAATAAAGTCCTGCCCTTGGCTGTGTCCATCTGCCCTTGGTGTGGTCCCCATGTGAAGGAGGCTGAGTCTTCCCCGCCAGCTCTGGTCTCTGTGAACCCCAGGACTTCATGACACCCTAGATCTATTTTTAACAAGCTCATCAACGTTCAATTTTATTTTCATTAACTTTAACAAATTTATTAATGTTCAATTTATACTCACCTGATGGTGATGAGCTTTGCAAGCCTGGCTCATGGAAATTGAGAGCTGGAAGGGGCCTTGGAAGTCATAGAGCATAGTCTCTTCAGAGGGTCCCCCACACCTTGGGAGAGGGCCCCATCCCTTTAGCACAGCATTTGAGGTCTTTCACACGCTGGCCCCAGGACACTGCCAGGCCTACTCTGGTCACAATAAACGTCTCCCCAACATGTTATGAACCTGCCCTGCTCTGTACCTTGGCTCTCGTGTCTTCCCTGTCTGGAATACTCTGCCTCCCTCCCAGCAGGGCAATTCAAAGCATCCTCCAAGAGTAGATCAAGTGTCTCCTCCCTGGGTCCTTCCAGGATCCCACCAGGCAGCACTAACTGCTCCGTCCCCCATCTCCCATTGAGGTCTCAGCTCAAATGTTTCCTTCTCAGAAAGACCTTCCGCCACCCTGAAGTCAGACTCTATGATGTCACCCTGTTTTGATTTCTTCTCAGTGCCTGTCCCTCCCTGTCTCTTCCTGCCTCCCTGCTCCAGAACATCGGAACTGTGACACCCCCGGGCTCCCACGGGCCTGGACATGAGAGGCTGTGGGTGAGTCGTGGTGGGATGAATGAGCCTGCAGCTGGGCCTTTCTCCAGCACCCCAGCCTCTCTCCCTCGAATGTTCCTGAATGGTTTGCGGCTCCTCAGCAGAACGGCCCCCACCTGCCTCCAGCTGCCCCTGCCAGCCTCCCTGACTCTCTTGGGCAGCGCGAGGGGCGTGGAGCCCACAGGCGGGACAGGTCTCTCCTGTGAATTTTATGCCATTTTTCTGTGCACTTAATAACGGCTACATTTTGAGAGTTTGGGGAAGGAGTGTTAGGACCAGTCAAGTGGATAAATCACCTTTATTTTTAATGGGCCAAACATGGATTTACACAATAACCTGTGACAAACGCATCTTCAAGGGACAATCTGGCAGGAGCCATTCTCTTTTTCCAAAGGGCACGATGGCCCTGGCAGAAATAATGAGGACTTTTTAAGGATTCTAATTATTCTCCGGTGCTGACCGGCCAAAGAGTGAGAACTGCCACCGCTCAGCGCTCACGTGTGCATCCAGCGGGATCTATTCTTGGGTCTCCAGGTAGGCGTCCTGCTTCCAGGGGTGGCCTGGTATGTCCAGTTATGTCCTCAAGGTTCCTGCCTCCCTCCTGCCCACACAGTCTCCGAGGGAATAGAGTGTGGGAGGTCCCTGTGAGCCCAGGCCTGGGGATGCAGCAGTTCCTTGACCAGCTGTGGGTCTTTCCTCCTGTGACAGCTCTGGGGAGCAGTCAGGGAGGTTTCAGGGGCTGGGGGTGCAGTGGTTAGAGATAGGGGCTATGAGGCTGCTGCTCAGCAAAGAAATAAGTCCCCCCCAAGCCCCACCATCCCCTGATGACTTGATTATAGCAATGGGGAAACGGAGGCCAATATGGGATGTTGAAGGCAGAGTGACACTGAGGCTGAGTTCTAGAATTGTCAGTGCTGAGCTGTCCGTGGTAGGGACAGGCTCACCCATTTGGAGCACCTGCTGAAGGTCAGGCACAGCACTCGGCCTCGGCATGTGTCATCTCACCGAGGGTTTCACCAGCCCTGTGAAATAGGTGGTAGCCCATTTCCCAGGTGAGAAAAATGAGGCTCAGAGAGATTAAGCAACTTGCCCAGCATCCCACAGCTAATCCTTCTTCCACAGAAAAACTGGCCAATCTGGAAAAAGACACCCAGACTTCCCAGCTTCCACACCAGCAGAGATGTCCCAACCCCACTGCCTCGTGTCCCCCAGGGCTGGAGGGTGAAGGGGGATGCAGGGTAGGACAAGGGACCTGTGTTGGGTTCTGCTTACTGGAGGTGATGGAGGACCAGTGACATCACTGCCTGCCCTGCCCCATCTCACCCCCCAACAGGGAGACTGAGGCAATTAGATGGGGAGGAAGGGTGAGGACTAAGTTGCCGGGATAGTGCCTAGAGGCCCTGCCCAGATGCTCACAGAGCGGCAGGACCCATGTGCTTCCTGGCGTCCCTGTCCAAGGCAGCTCTGCCCAAGGCCCAGGGCGGCTCCTGGCTCCACTCACGCCCCCTGCATCTTTCCTTGTTGAATCCCGGACCCCTCCTTCCACGCTGAGCGCTGCACTGCCCAGCCTCAGCGGGGGTCTTGGTTCTGTACCCTGCAGTTCCCCTTCACTGGGGAATTCGGACCCTGGACAAGATGCTCAGGAGCGTCAGGTTCAGGCGCTGAAGCTACCTGTTCTGTCTGGCCTGAGTCCTGTCTCCACTGCCTCCACCTTGGATCAAATGTCGCTAGACCTGCCTGGACCCTGCAATGGTCCCCTGTCTGTTCTTGTCCCACTTTCCATCCACGTCCACAGCGGCCGGAGGGTTCTGCATAAAAGGTGAATCAGAGTAAGCCCCTCCCTGCTTAAACTCTCTAGTGTCTTCCTCAGTGCACTTCAGACGGAATCTCTCATCAGGGAACACGGAGCGTCAGTCAGGGTTTTAGCAGGGAGCAGAGAGCAACAGGAGGGGGTGACGGAAGGGAGCTCGATGGAGGGCGATTCACCGGGGTGTGGCAGGTGCACCAGAAACCCGCAGGGGCAGGAGGCACGCGGGGGCGGCCCCGGTCCTGAAGGGGCCAAAGGAGGAAGCCGTTTCCAGACCCCAGAGAGAGCTGCAGCCAGGGAGAGGGGCCCCAATGGCGTTGGGCCCACGGGAGAGGAGTGCGGCCACTGCCAGCTGTGGCTCTGGGGCTTCCAGAACTCGAGAGGAGCTGGGGCACAGGAGGGCACCGGAGCCCTGTTGCTGGCGTCTGTGCAGGCATGCAGGTCAGTGTCCTGGCCAGGGGCAGGAGAGGGGCAGGGTGGTCTGGAGGGCACCCGGAGGAAGGCAGCACATGCAGCCCCACGGCCACTGTATCTGCCCCTGCCTGCCCCTCTGATCTCGTTCCCACCCTCTGCCCTCTGTTTCCACCACACTGACCTTGGCTCAGTCACTCAAATACACAGAACTCACCCCTGCCTCAGGGCCTTTGCACTTGCTCTTTCCTCTCCCTGGGAGGCTCTTCTTCCCACTCCTCTCACGACATTGAGATCTCAGCACTAATGTCACCTCCTCCTAGGGACTATCCAGACACCCATCCCACTCTGTCCCCGTGCCCCACGCACCATCACTCTGTCACACTGTGCTCCTTCATTTGCATCATGGCACGTGTCTCTCTCAGGCGTTTGCTGTTTCCTTCTTGTCCAGCTGCAGCGTCAGCACTAAGAGACCAAGACCAGATCTCTCCCGTCCCCTGCCCTGTGCTCACTGAGGGCAGCGTCTGCACACACGAGGTGATGAAGGGATGCTTGCTAAACGACTGCCTCATAACAGAGCAGGAGCGGGCGCGGGGTAAGAGCACAGACCCTGCAGGGACGCCATCTGTATTGGAAGCCCAGCTCCACCACGGTCTCAGCTGTGTGGCCTTGGTCAAGTTGTTCCACCTCTCTGTGCCTCAGTTTCCTCATCAGTTAAATGGAAACAATAAGATACTCGTCCTCTCTGGGTGGTCGTGCTGAGTCCCGTGCCTGGCCTGTAGTGGCAGGTGACAGACGAGCATTTGCGGTTGTCCTCATCGCTCTTGATTTTGGCAGGAGCTTCTGGCTCGCTCCTCCCGAGACCCCAGGCCCTCTTGGGCTGAAACTCAACCCCTCACCATCCCCCAGATGCCTTCCAGCTGTGGGGGATTTCTGAGCAGGGCCCGTGCCCCACTGCAGGTCTGGGCCCCTCTCCCAGCCCTGCACAGTGCCCTCCGCCGTCTGCCCTGAGTGGCCGCTCCTTGAAGAGGCCCCGTCTCCATCTCAGGGAGGACATCCCTGCTGCTCCTGCCACCTGTCACACCTTTCCCCTCCTCTCTCCCCTGACCTCTCAGTCTCCAATCAAATCTCACCTCCTTAAGGAACCCTCCCCGACCTCCCTGGGCCTGGTCAAGCCTGTCGTCCATCTCAGGCACCTGCCCTTCTCCTCGGCAGCGCTCGTGCCTGTGGTCATTAACTTCATTACTGGCCAGCAGATGTTTGCCTCCGCTGCCAGGATACGTGCTGAGTTCAGGCTCTTCTGTACTAGGGGTGGTGGGTCTTCGGGCAGTTGTCACCTGACCTGGGCCTGGCCCTACCTGGTCATTGGCCTGGCATGACCCCAGGTCACCCTGACCCTGCCACCCGAGGCTCATGCATTCACTCATCTCCCTCCCTGCTTCCCTCTCTTCTTCGCTACCAGTCCCCAAAGCATTTAGGGAGCTAACCTTTCATTCCAGGCCCCGTCCGTGTTGGGCACTGTCCGTGCTGGGCACTCGGGTTTTAAGACGCTGCTCCTGACCAAAGAGGCTCCCAGCCTCCTGGGGGTGGGGTTAGGGGCAGACACGCATCAAGGTGGTAAATGTTCCCAAGGCCAGTCCTTTCCATGACTTACAGGACTGGAACCAGAGTTAAAGATCAGGAAGCACATTTTGCAGGTGAGTAAACCAAGGTCAGAGAGGGGAAGTGACTTCTCCAGGATGCCTATTAGGAATAAAATCTGGGACAAGGACATCTCCCCAAGACCTGTTAAACCACAGCACATGGAGAGTGGATGCCCTTCCCAGATAAGCAAAAGATCAGTTCTGCCAATAACTGCAATTAATTAATTTTCATTCTAAAGACATTCATTGATGCCTTCCATGTGCCAGGGGAAGGGTAAATGTTGTGAGAAGGATGAGAAGGATGTGCGGGGCAGGCCTTAGTCCAGCCTGCTGGGTGTCTGGGGCAGGCGGGTGGGTGGCCGGGGAGGCTTCCCAGGGGCGATATCGCCTGAGCTGAGTTTTGAAAGATACATGGGAGCATCCCAGGGGAAGTTGAGGAAACAGCGACTCAGGCAGAGGGAGCAGCCTTTGTGGAAGTCCAGAGCGTTCCTGAAACTTCAGCTGCAGACAGCTGGAGGCAGGGGAGATAGGAGAGGCGGGAGATGCAGCGTGGTAGACCCAGCACGCCCGCACGCTCCTCCCACCCTGGACGCGTGCCCTGTTCTGTGACGCTGCCACTCCTCCGATCAGGAGCCTGAATCTGCTCCTCCATACCTGCAGTCTGGGCTTGGCCTAGGGACTCGCTTTGGCCAAGGTGATATTAATAACACAATACAAGCAGGGACTTGAAAAACGCTTGTGCGTGGGGCCAGACTACGACTGCCACCACTGGCCGGGCTGGTCTCCTTGAGGATTAGAGGCCACGTGGAGAGAGGCCCCAGCCATCCCCACGGTTCCTCTGAGGCCCAAACAACCAGCCTCAGATGAGCCAGCCTGGACTGTGGGTCAGCTAGGCGTGACCCATAGGTTCATTAGAAATACACGTGTGTGTGTGTGTGTGTTCCCAGAAGCCCCCTGTTTGGGAGACAATAATTTTTCTTTGTAAATAAAATGCACATAACATAAAATTTACCATTTTAACCATTTGGGAGTACAGTATAAAGTTCAGTGGTATTAAGCACATTCATAATGCGCAACCATCACATGCATCTCCCTGACACTTTTCATCTTATGATCCTGCAACTCTGCACCCATTAAACACGAACTCCCCCTCCCTGCCTGGCCCCCTCAGCCCTGGGCAACCACCGTTCTACTTTCTGCCTCATACTACTGGGTTTGAGGTGGTGTCTCACTGCAGTTTTGATTTGCACCTCCCTACTGATTAGTGACGTTGAGCATCTTTTCATATGCTCGTTGGCCATTTGAATATCTTCTTTGGAGAAATCTCTATTTAAGTCATTTGCTTATTTTTGAATCTGGTTATTCTGTTTTTGTTGTTGCTGTTGAGTTTTATGAGTTCTGTCTATATTCTAGATATTAATCTCTTATCAGATATATGACTTGCAAATATTCTCTCCCATTCCATAGGTTGCCTTTTTACTCTGTTGATATTGTCTTTTAATGCAAAAATTTTTTAAATTTTCATGAAGTTCAATTTGTATATTTTTTCTTTTGTTGACTATGAAATTATCGCCAAACCCAGTGTCAGGAGGCTTTTGCCATATGTTTTATTCCAAGAGTTTTATTGTTTTGAGTTTTACATTTAGGTCTTTGATCCATTGTGAGTTAATTTTTGTATATGGTGTTAGGTGTTGGTCGAAATTCATCCTTTTCCATGTGGATATCCAGTTTTCCTAGCACCATTTGTTGAAGACTGTTCTTTTCCCTTTGAATGGTCTTGGCACCGCTGTCAAAAATCATTTGACCATGTATCTGAGGGTTTATTTCTGGGCTCCATATTTTGCTCCATGGTCTATATGTCTGTCTTGATGCTTGTGCCTTACTGTTTTGATTACTATAGTTTTGTAGTATGTTTTGAGATCAGGAAGTGTGAAGCCTCCAGCTTTGTTCTTCTTTTACAAGATTGTTTTGGCTATTGGGGTCCCTTGAAATTTCATGTGAATTTTAAGATGGGCTTTTCTGTTTCTGCAAACACATCATTGGGATTTTGATAGGGGTTGCATTAAATATGTAGGTTTGGGGGTAGTATTGACATTTTAACACTACTAAGTCTTCTAATACATGAACATGGGATACGTTTCCATTTATTTATGTCTTAAATTTCTTTCAGTAATGTTTTGTAGTTCTCATTGTACAAGTCTTTACCTCATCGGTTAAGTTAAATCCTAAGTATTTTATTCTTTTTGATACTATTGTAAATGGAATTATTTTCATAATTTCCTTTTCAGATTGTTTATTGTTAGTGTATAGGAATAAAACTGTTTTTTGTTTAGACTATGTATCCTGCTACTTTGCTGAATTATTTATTAGCTCTGAAAATTGCTTTGTGAAATCTTTAGAGTTTTCTACATATAAGATCATATCTGTAAACAGAGATAACCTTACTTCTTCTTTTCCAATTTACATGCTTTTTATTTCCTTTTCTTGCCCAGTTGCTCTGGGTGGAACTTCCAGTACTGTGTTGAATAGAAATGGTGAAAGTAGTCATCCTTGTCTTGTTCCTGATCTTAGAGGAAAAGCTTTCAGTCTTTCACCATTGAACATTATGTTTGCTGCAGATTTTTTAATTATATGGCTTTTATTATGTGGAGGTAGTTCTCTTCTATTCCTAGTTTGGTGTGTGTTTTGTTTTTATCATGAGATGATCATTTTTTTTTCCCAATTGAGATAATCATGTGGTTTTGTTCCTTCGTTCTGTTAATGGGGTATATTACTTTGATAAACTTTCTTGTGTTGAATCATCCTCGCATTCCAGGAATAGTCTCACTACTTCATAGTATATAAACCTTTTCATACGATGCCAAATTTGGTTTGCTAGTATTTTGTTGAGAATTTTTATTTCAATGTTCATAAAGGATGTTGGTCTATCGTTCTCTTTTCTTGGAGATGGCTTTGGTATCAGGGTAATGTTGGCTTCACAGAATAATTAAAAAGTGTTAATTACTCTTCAATTTTTGGAAAAGTTTGAGAAGGATTGGGATTAGTTCTTTAAAGGTTTGGTAGAATTCACCCATGAAGCAAGCCATCAGGGCCAGGGATTTTCCTTGTTGGGAGATTAAATCACCTTGCTAGTTATAGGGCTATTCAGATTTTCTATTTCTTTATGATTTAGTCTTGGTAGGCTTTGTGTTTCTAGAATTTGTCTATTATATCTAGGTTATACAATTTGTCAATGTAAATCTTTCATAGTACTCTTATATTAATAATTCTTTTTATTTCTCTGGAATCGGTAGTAATACCCATACTTTCTCTTTTGATTTTAATAAAATCCTTGCCAATGTGTCTGAGCAAGTGAACCTAATAATAATAATAATAATAATAATTTGAGTCTTCTCTCTCTTTTACTTAGCTAAATATTTGTCAATTTTGTTAGTCTTTTCAAAGAACCAACTCTTGATTTTATTGATATTCTCTGTCATTTTTCTATTCTCTATCTCATTTTTTTTTATCTCTGGTCTAATTTTTATTGTTTTCTTTCTTCTACCAGCTTTGGGTTTAGTTTATTCTTCATTTTCTAGTTTTTAAAACTTGAACATTAGGTTGTCGATTTCAGATTTTCCTTGTTTTTGAATGGAAGCATTTACAGCTATAAAATTTCTCCTTAGCACTGCTTTTGCTGCATCCCATGAGCTTTGTATGTTGTATTTTCATTTTCATTCATCTCTAAGTATTTTCTAATTTCCTCTGTGATTTATTCTTTGATCCATTAGTTGTTTAAGAGTATGTTTAGTTTCCACAAATTTGTGAATTTTCCAGTTTTACTTCTATTATTGATTTCTAACTCTATTCCACTGTGTTGGAGAAGATTCTTTGTATCATGTCTATATTTTAAAATACATTGAGACTTAATTTGTGGTCTAACATATAGTCTACCCTGGAAAATGTCCCACATGCACTTCAGAAGAATATGTATGCTGTTGTTGTTGGGTAGAGTATTCTGTCTATGTCTGTTAGATCTGGTTGGTTTATGGTGCTAAGTCCTCTATTTCCTTACTTATTTTTTTCAGTCTGGTTGTTCTATTTATTATTGAGAGTGGGGTCTTGAAGTCTCCAACTATTATTATAGAAGTGTCTATTTTTCCCTTTAACTCTGTCAGTTTTTGCTTCATATATTTTGATGGTCTGTCCTAAGGTGGGTAACTATTTATAATTGTTATATCTTCTTGTTGTATTGAACCTTTAAATTAATATACAGTGCCTTTTGTATCTTATAACCCTTATTGATTTAAAGCATATTGTGTCTGATATTTGTATAGCCACCCTGCTCTCTTTTGGTTACTATTTTTGCAGAATAGCTTTTTTTGTCCTTTTGCTTCCAATCTATTTGTGTCTTTGGATCTAAAGTGATTATCTTGTAGATAGCATGTAGTTAGATTGTATGTGTTTATCCATTCTGCCAATCTCTGACTTTTGATTGGAGAGTTTAATCCAATTACATTCAAAGTAATTACTGATAAGGAGGGACTTACTTCTGTTTTTTTACTATTTGTTTTCTATATATCTTATAGCCTTTTTGTCCTTCATTTCCTGCATTACTGTCTTATTTTGTGTTTAATTGAATTTTATAGTGAAATGTTTAAATTCCATTCTCATTTCCTTTTGCATATATTCTATAACTATTTTCTTTGTGGTTACTATGGGTATTACATTTAACATCCTAAAGTTATAACATTCTAATTTCAATTTATATCAGCTTAGCTTCAATAACATACAAAATCTATGTTCCTTTATAGTACTGTTCCTACTTCTTTCAGTGGTTGATGTAACAAAATTAGATCTTTATACATTGTGTGACCCAAAACATAAATGAACCATCCTTTTAAATTCATTAGATTCTGAAATTATGTAGAAAATGAAATGTGGAGTTACAAACCAAAGTTACAGGAATACTATTTTCAACTAATACTTTTTATAAAAATGTTTTAGTCTCTTAAATTATGTAGAAAATAAAAAGTGAAGTTCCAAGCCACCGTCACAGTAACACTAGCTTTTATAATTGCCCATATCTTTACCTTTATTGATATTTTTATTTCTTTATATGGCTTCCAGTTACTGTCTGGTGTCCTTTCATTTCATCCTGCAGGACTCCCTTGATCGTTTCTTGCAGGGCAGGTCCAGTGGTAACTGATACCCTCAGCTTTTGTTTATCTGAGAATGTTTTGATTTCTCCATTATTTTCGAAGGACAGTTTTGCCAACTATAGGATTCTTGATTGACAGTTTTTTCTTTTGCTTTCTGGCCTCCAAAGTTTCTGATGAGAAATCTGCTGGGGTTCTTATTGAGGGTCCCTTGTATGTGATAAAGCACTTCTTTTTTGCTGCTTTCAAAATTCTTTCTTTGTCTGTCAAAAGTTTGATCACGATGTGTCTTGGCGTGGGTCTCTTTGAGTTCATCTTACTTAGAAGTCATTGGGCTTCTCAGATGTTTATATTCATGTCTTCCATCAAATTTGGGAAGTTTTCAGCCATGTTTCATCAGATATTTTCTCTGTCTCTTTCTCTCTTTTCCTTCTGAGACTCTCACTATATGTATGTTGGTCTGCTTGATAGTATCCCACAGGTTTCCTTTAGGCTCTGTTCACTTTTCTTCACTCCCTTTTCTTTTTGTTCCCCAGAATCAATAATTTCCATTGTTCTATGTTCAAATCTACTGATTCCTTCTTCCGCCTGCTCAGATCTGCCTTTGAATCCCTCTAGTACATTTTTCATTTCAGTTATTGTACTTTTCCACTCCAGAATTTATTTTTGGTTTCTTTTTAGGTTTTCTATCTATTGATATTTCCGTTTTGTTCATACATAGTTGCTATGGTTTAAATATGTACCCCCCAAATTTTACGTTTTCAAAGCTTACTCCCCAAATTCATATTTTGATGGTATTTCCAGATGGGGCCTTTGGGAGGTAATTAGGATTATATGAGATCATCAGGGTGGGGCCCCCATGATAGAACTGGTGGATTTATAAGGAAAGGAAGAGAGGCCTGAACTAGCACACTATTCCCTCTCATCATGTGATGCCTTCTAATATGATGCAGCAAGAAGGCCCTCACCAGACGCTAGCACCATGCTCTTAGACTCCCCAGTCTCCAGAACTGTGAGCTAAATAAACTTCTTTTCTTTATAAATTGTAAATACCAATCTGTGGTATTCTATTATAGCAACAGAAAGTAGGTAGACAATAGTTTTCTTCATGTTCTCCACATATTCCTTTAGTTCTTTGAGCATCTTTAAGACAACTGTTTTAAAGTCTTTGTCTAGTATACCTGCTATCAGGTCTTTTTCAGGGGCAGTTTCTGTTGATTAATTTTTTTTTCCTTTGAATGTTCCATATTTTCCTATTTCTTTGTATGCCTTGTGATTTTTTTTTTTTTTTTGGAAAACTGGATGTTTGAATCTAATAATGTGTTAACTCTGGAATTTTCCTTCCCTAGGGCTTGTTGCTTTTTAAAAATTATTTTTTTTATTATTGTTGTTGTTGTAGACTGTCTTTGGGTTAAGGATAAGTCTGAGTATAAACTTATGGTCTCTTCAGTTATTTTATAAGCCTTTCTCTGGGCATGCATGGTCACTTTCTAATTTCTCCCATATATGCAGTTATTTTTGAATATCCTAGCTTTTACTATCTGCCTGCCTAAGGGGAAAAAGAGAAAAAGTAAAAGAGGCCCTGGCCCTTTAAATGCCCTGGAAGTCACTTTATCCAGAGGGGAGAGGCTTGCAACAATGGGGGGAAGTACAACAACAATGGCACCTGCTGCTTGGTATTTCTATGATCAGAAGCAGCAATTAGTGATCAGAACACAGATCCATGATATTTGGAGGACAAGGTCCTTTTTTGCCCACTCTGACTCCCAAATGCTTTGTGCAAGCTACTCTAGAACACGGGCACAGCTGCTTTCCGCATGCTGAGAGGGGTGGGGGAATGGTTAGCTGCTGCTTAGAGCTAACACTGACTTAAATCAATCGCAGTTTACCATCTGCTATGGTTTGGATATGGTTTATTTGCCCCGCCAAATCTCATGTTGAAATTTGATCCCCAATATTGGAGGTGGGACACGGTGGGAAGTATTTGGCTTCATGGGGGCAGATCCCTCATGAATGGCTTGGCGCCATTGTCATGGGAGTGGATTCTCAGGTTAGTTACCATGAGAACTGGTTGTTGAAAAGAGCCTGGCACCTCCCTCCTCTCTCTTTCGCCATGTGATGCCTGCTCCCCTTCACCTTCTACCACAAGTGCAAGCTTCCTGAGGCCTTCCCCGGAAGCAGATACTGACACCATGCTTCTTGTGCAGCCTGCAGAACAGTGAGCCAAATAAATCTCTTTTCTTTATAAATTCCCCAGCCTCAGATATTCCTTTCTGGCAACACAAGCAGACTAAGACCCCATGCAAGCCTTCCTCTGGAAGTTGCAAGCCTTTGGTAGGCTTCAGAGTTCCAAAATGGCTTATATCAGACAGATTCTGCTAGTGCATTATTGTCTAGGTGGGGAGACAGATTCCTGGTACTTCCTTCTCTGTCATCTTCCAGCATGTTTATGTTTAAGCTCTACGTTTTGGGATAGTTTTTTTGTTTTTTGTTGGTTTTTGCAGCAAAAGCTAACTGATACACAGGTGCAGGAGCCAAATTGAGGGAAGGAATTGCCTTCCGTGCCGGGCTGGGGAGTCCGAACTTCACTACAGTGACTTTAGTGCAGGCTCTGAACCCAATGGCCTACGTTTAAATCCTAGCTCTGCTGCCCATCAGCTGTGGGACCGCCGGTGGGTAATTTTAGCTCTCCGTGCCCTGGTTTTCTCGTCTGTTCTGTGGGGATGGTTTACAGTACCTGGGATATGGTAAATGCTCAGGAAATGTTGGTTCCTGATTGCTGCCCTCACATTGTGGTTGCCGATGATTGCGTCTAAATATTCTAGGGTGCTGGCCCATGTCAGCTGACTCAGATTTCCAGGGCCGGATGAGGTCCTGGATGTGACCCCTAACTATCTGATATATGTTGCTGTCAGGCCATCCTGTGGGTCTCGTGACATCTGTGCTCCTGACCCTCCAGCCCACTCAGGCACATCCAGATGAGATATCCTTAGAATATCTGGATATTCTGGTGGGGAAGAGGCTTTCCTGTCTCTAACAGCTGAGGCTGCTTGGTTTTAAAATAAACATGTGCGACATGCACAGCGCTCCAGGGAGAGCATAATTCCACATGCACACGAGGCGGTGGCCATATTGTTAGGTTGTTTCTCTAAATGCCCGGAGGCCTTTGGGTAATGAATTCATTTAAATGGAGCATCAGAGAAATTAGAGATGACACCAGTGTTCCTACGACAGGCTGTTTGGCTTTGTGAGAAGTTAGTAAAGCAGCAGGTCAACTCCAGTAGCAGAGGCTCCCTGGTCTGCTCTGAGACGGGGCGTTGAGACCCATTGTCTCTGCTCCCTGCTCTCCTGCCTCAGAACATGGGCATCCAAATCATGGGGACACTGAGCAGGGGGGAGGGGTCAGTGGTCTGAAAGGGCTGAAGGGAGTGATGTCAGAATTAGGGGATGTGATCTTCTCATTTCATCCTTACAGTTCAACTGTGAGGAAAAGCATATCGTTCATCCCATTTTACAGATGAGGGAACCAAGGCTCAGAGAAATGAGGCAACCTATCCAAGGTCACAGGGCCATTGACATTGATGACCATTGACATTGACAGCAGTTGTCGCCAGTGCAAACTGTCCCTGGCCCTATGCTAGGCCCCTTTCCATTCACGACTTGGTCTAACCCTCACCATAGTCCCATAGGGCAACAATTACAACTCCCTACTTCTAAAGTAATAAACCGAGGCTCAGGATCACTGAGCTCAGAAGGATCCAGGATTTTTCCTGTGTATCTTTTTTTGTTTCGTTTTTCTTTTGAGACAGTCTTGCTCTGTCACCCCGGGTAGAGTGCAGTGGCATCATCGTAGCTCACAGCAACCTCAAACTTCTTGGCTCAAGCAGTCCTCCTGCCTCAGCCTCCCAAGTAGCTGGGACTACAGGTGTGTGCCACAACGCCTGGCTAATTTTTCTATTTTTAGTAGCGACGGGGGTCTCACTCTGCTCAGGCTGGTCTTGAACTCCTGAACTCAAGCAATCCTCCCACTTCAGTCACCCAGAGTGTTAGGATTACAGGCATGAGCCGCCGCGCCCGGCCTTTTCCCTATGTATCTCTGATAGCAAAGTTCACGTAACTGATGTTTCCCATGTGTCTTTATTCTTCCTTAAACTTACTGGAGAAAACCACAGACCAGTTTTGGCAATGAGACCATAGCCTCACTCCTTGGAGGCCCAGAGCATGCTCCTAATCTGGGCTGAAGGGTAAATGGGGCCTGGGAGAGTCAGAATTGTCCTGGCCCAGTTCTCCAGAGCAGGAGCCCCAGTGGGGATTTGCAGCTGACACCGGAGTGCCCTTAAATGATGTACTTTTTCCTGAATTGCTGGAGTGTGCAGCCATCCTGAGTCCCCAGCTGAGTCGTGGCTCTGGCGACGATGATAACGTAAGTAACAACCATAGCAGAGTGTAGCTGCTTTGCCGAGTGCCTGCTGTGGAGAGGATGCGCGTCACAGATCGCAGGTGTCCTTCCCGCTGTCAGCCCAGCTGGGAACGTGACAGCATTTTCCCAACACCCTGTCTGTGGGGGCGGGGGGTGCTGCTTCCTGTGTGGGAACTACCAGCATCTGCCCCATGGAGAAGTGGAATCCATGTATGACTTCTTTGGGGCACAGTCAGGAAGTGCTGGGGGGATGGACGGCGTGGGCCCTGGAGCAGCCTGGCTAGGGAGGAACCCTGGCTGTACTTTTTCCAGCTGTCAGGTGAAATAGCTCCGCCTCTCGCCTCTCAGTTTCTTCATCTGTAAAATGGGGGCAATAACAGCTCCTAAGACATAGGTTGCTATGAGGACAAAATGGTTTAATACAAGTAAAGTGCTAGGCACAGGGCCTAGCATTTCTGAGTGCTCAGTGAAAGTTAAGAAGAATTCTGCCGCCAGCCAAGAGGGAATAACAGGGACCACACTTACCTGCCCGAAACGACTAAAAAGCAGGTAAAATACGCAACAGCAATTCCCAAGACATTAGGCAAGCAGCAAAGGATAGTGATCCCTGAGGGATGGGAAACAGCCCTGTGATTTCCTCAGCTTACTGCCTGCACTGAGATTACAGGCTGGGGACAGGGACGGGAAGCCCAGGCGAAATCTGGCTGTCTTCCTGGGTTGAGGGAGCTGGGCTGGAATATGGTGGAAATGAGGCAGCTGGAGCTGCCAGGGCAGAGCGCCGGAGATGAGCGAACTGGACGGACTAGGCAGGGTGACGACACTGGGACTTGCAGGGGCCTACTGAGGACATCAGCGGAGCGCTGAGGAAACTACCTAAGCTGAAAACCACAAAGATTTTAGGGAACAATCCTGAAACGCACACTGTTTCCATTCCCACCAGTCAGTGTGGAAAAACAAATAAGTCATGGGCATCGGATATTCATAAGCATCTTACTTTAGAAGTGGGAAACATTGATCCTTGGCTAAGTGACGCTTTGCTCATATTTAACAAGCTTAAAAGCTACTTAACCATGCTCCAGAATAAAATTGGAGAGTATTTATGGAAGTACAAAGCTATCAATTAACCTAAAAGGCAAAATTCACAATGTCTAGCATTCAATCAGAAATTTCCAGGCAAGCAAAAATCAGAAAGATATGACCTATAGTGAGTATAAAATTCAAACAATCAAAACTAACTTAGAATTGACATAAATGATATAATTAGCAGATGTGGGCAATAAAAACTGTTTAGAGCCATGGAAGATACACAAAAGACCAAAATTAAACTTCTAGAGATGAAAATTACAATGTATGAGATGACAATTATACTAGATAGTCATAATGGCAGATTAAACATTGTAGAAAATAAGTTTGCCTAAGTTGATGACATGGAAATACAGATTATCCAAAATGAAACAAACACACAGAGAAGAAGAATAATACAAAAAGGTGAACAGAGCATCAGTAAACTGTAGGGAAACTTCCAGCTTCTTGTTATGCATGTCAATGGAGTCCCTGCAAGGGGCTGGGGATCAGAAATATATTTGAAAAAGTAAATGGCCAATTTTTTTTTCTAAATTTGATGACCACTACAAATCCGTAGATGTAATAAGCTCAACAAACTTCAAGCACAAGCACCATGAAGAAAACTATACCGAGGCATAGCATAATAAAATTTCCCAAAGCCAATGATAAAGAGAAAATTGTAGAAGCAGCCAGAGGAAAAAGATACATTATTTACAGAGGAACACAAACAAGGAAGACAGCAGAGCTCTCATTAGGAACAGTGCAAACCAGTGACAGTAGAGCTGTACTGCCTATAGACAGTGAAATATTTTTCACAATGAAGGCAAAATAAAGATGTTTTCAGAGATACAGAATCTGTAAGAATTCATCACTAGATAATGTGCACCATAAGAAATGTGAAAGACAGAAGGAAAATGTTACCAGATGGAAATATGGATGTAGACATCTAGGGATGAAAAATCTCTGAAAATGATAACTATATGGGTAAATATATATGTTTTCCTCATTTAAATATCTTTAAAAGATAATTGACTATTTATTGTTTATTATGTAGAAATAGATACATGACAACTTCAGCACAAAGACTGGGAGGGACTGTTATTCTTCCACTAAACGTGAAGTGCTATAGTGTCACTTGAAAGTAGATTGTGATAAGTTAAAAATGTATACTATAAACCCCCAGGCGAAAACCAAAATCACAAAAGAATTATAACTAAGAAGTCAACAAAGGAGATAGAATTATAAAAATCACCCAATTAATCCGAAAGAAGCCAGAAAAAAAGGAAAAAGAAACAAAGAACAGATGGAAGAAATAGAAAATAAATAGAAACAGAGTAAATTTAAACCCACCCATATCAGTAATCACATTAAATGTGTCCAATTAAAAGGCAAGACGTTGTCACATTGGATAAAATAGCAAGAACCAGTTTTAGGCTGCCTACAAGAAACCCACTTTAAATACAAAGACAAAAACAAGTTAAAATTAAGGCATTGAAAAATATACACCATGCAATGCTAATCAAAAGAGAGCTGGAATGTCTTCTAATAACAGATGAAACAGACTGCAATGCAAACAATATTATCGGGGATAAAGTGGATCATTTAATTATGATAAAGGTGTCAAATAATCGAGAATGTATCAACCGTAATGTTTACAAACTTGGTAACAGAGGTTTAAAATTCATGAAAGAAAGTGATAAAACTTCAAGGAGAAATAAACAAATCACAATTGGATTTGCAATGCCTCTCTCTCAATAATTGAGAGAACAAACAGGGAGTGAATAAGGATATGGAAGATTTGAACACCACCATCGACAAACTTAACCTAACTGGCATTTACAGAGCATTCTACCCAGCAACGGCAGGATACACAATCTTTTCAAGGGCACACACAACATCTATCACGGTACATGACGTGCCAAATTTTAAAAGGATTCAAGTCATACAAAGTATGTTCACTAACTATAATAGAATTAAGTTAGAAATCACTAACAGAAAGATATCTAGAAAATACCCAAGTATTTGGGAACTAACTAGCATTTCTAAATAATCCATGGTCCAGAGAAGAAATCCACAGGGAAATGATGAAGTATCCTGAACTGAATGAAAATTAAAAGGTAACGTATAAAAAGGTGTGAGATGCTGCTAAAACAGAAGTCAGAAGGAAATTGTACACAAACGATTTTGCGTGTGATAGGTCCAAACCAGAGACAACCTCAGTGTTCATCAACGGAGTCATCAATGGATAAACCAATTGTGCTGTATCCATACAAGGGCGTACGACTGATACGTAAAAAGAATGCGCTATTGGTACATGTAACGATACGGATAAATCTCAAAATAATTATTCTGAGTGAGAGAAGCCAGACAGAAAGATTACCTATGGTATGGTTCCATTTATATAAAATTCTAGAGAATGCAAACCCATGTGCAGTGATAAAAAGTAAATCGGGGGTGGAGTAGGCATTACCTTTGTAGGTTGGGATTACAAAGGGCCGCAAGAGTACTTTTGGGGGTGATGGATGTTCATTATTTTGCTCGTGCTAGCTTCACAGATGTATAGATACTTCAAAACTTATCAAATTGTACACTTAAGTATGTTCAGTTTATTGTATGTCAGTTGCATCTCTATAAGGCTGTTAAAAATAACTCTCATCTATTTTTAACTTTTTGTCTTAGGGCTAGAGCTAAAAACTGTTACGCTTTTTTACGTTTTATTTTTAAGTGAAATACGAGGGCAATTCTATTAGTACCCCCATTGTTTAAAATAAGGATGCTTATGCATAGTAAAGTAACTAGTGCACTGTCACCAGGCCAGCAGGTGATGGCGCGAGGGTCTTATCCCAAGTCAATTATACTCCAGAACCCAGGCAGCTGGGATCTGGGATGGAAATGCCAAATCTTATTCTGGTTACTGTGTTTGACCCACATCACAGGGACACTTGCGCGGAGCCTTGGAAAGTAAAGAGATTTCTTTCCTGGCAAAACTTTGTGTGGGGAGGTGACAGCAGAGGCTCAATGTTCTTGGAGGGGGCAGTTAAAATCCTGAGTGGCGCATCTGAGTGGAAGGAAGCAGGCATCTGTTTTCCCCGTGCCATGTGTCACTCAGTCGTTCCATGGTGGCTGAGAAGGAGAGGTGCTGCTTCGCAGAGAGGGTGAGGTCCCACGGGGTCGCAGAGCCAGCCCATGGGGGAGCCGGGCTTCGCTCCTCCCAGTTTCGTCCCTCCAAAGTCTGTGTCCTTCCTCCACCCCTCCGTCGACCCCGCTTCACCGCTGAGCCTCCGTTGCAATTCTGAGTTTATCTGATTCCGAAAATTCTGAAGTGGGGGAAGGGCCTCGGAAGGAAGGAGAGAGGGACAAGTGTCCTCCAGCAGGAGGGACAGCCCTTGAAGAGCCATGGCAATTAAGAGGCCCCAGCCCGGCTCAGCAATAAGGGAGGAAGTTCTAACCTTAAGCACATTCGTTAATTTCTCTGGGCCTCAGCTTCCTGCCCTGTAAACTGGGGTGATCACGCTCCGGTGGTGCTTCTGGGGCTCTGAGCAGGACGCACATTGCGCTCCAGCCGCACACGCCTGGCGGGTCAGCGCCTCCTCCTCAGAGAATGAGAAGATTCGGAGGCCTCACTCCTCCCCCCGCCGACCCCCGACCTAAACTTTAAGAACCACTGAAGAAATCTTGTTTATCCCAGGGCTTTGGTGCTGGGATGCAGGCAGATGGCACTGAATTAGCAACCTGGCAGACACAGAAGGTTCTAGTCACAATCAGCTCAGACAGCCCAGATCTTCCCTGCCCCCGGAGCCGGGTGTGAGCAGCCCTGGGAGCCCTGCCCCGGTAGGAGAACCTCCCCCTGCCCTCCTGACCAGGCATGGGGCGGCCAGAGGCCCAGAGAGAGGACTTGGATCCAGGGGTCTCAGAAGGAGGCCCAGGGTGACAGGAGTCGTCTGTCACCACTGTGGAGGGGCAGACACAGCCGCGGTGCTGTCCTCGGCTCACACTTCCCTCCGTGTGCAGGGCCAGTGCTGGGAAGTGGCTCCCAGCCAGGGACAAGAATGCCCAGCACCCTGCATCTAGGTGGGACCACGGGACAGTTCTGGCCAGTGGGATGTGGGCGGAAACGTGGACCCCTCTGGCTGAGGAGGTTAATCATCTGGGCCACCTGCCTCTCGCTCACGTCCCTTCCCTGGTGCCCCTGGACTCTGCAAGTGCAGTGACGTCATCCCGGATGAAGGAGCCTGAATCCTGCACCACCACTTGGGAGAGGTGCCCCCTGGAGGAGATGCCCAGACCAGCAGCACCCACTTGGGTTTCCTCGGGGAGATCAGCTCTTCCTGGGGAAGCACTGGGATGCGGGGCTGTTTGTTACGCGCCTCACCATCCTGACCCATGCGGCCCAGTCCCGCTCCTTCTCCCTCCTTCCAGCAGGAGTTTATTGGGCCCCTCCACGTGCCAGGCTCTGTGCTGGGCTTGGGGACACAGCCATGAACCAGACCCCCAGGTCGCTGCCTTCACGGAGCTGTTGTATACAGTTGGGGAAACAGCCAAGCAAAATGAGCAAATGAGCAACAGCAAGGTCACTACATGATGTGAAAAGGGCCACGAAGGCTAAAAGATGATGATAAGAAACCAGCGCCAGGTCTGGGGAGGGCGTGGTGGGAGGGGGAGGGCACTGGGGAGGGAGGCCGGGAAGTGCCCAGGGAAGGAGGGAGCCGCAGGGCGGAGGAGCTCCCTGCAGAGAGGACAGAGGGAAGCTTCATGCAAGTTACTTCACTCCATCCTACAACCCCTGGGGGGCAGGTGTTGCTGTCCCCATTTTACAGGGGAAGGAACTATGGCCCCAGGGAGGTGGAGCAGAGGGGCCGAGTCGCAGAGCCAGGACGGGGCCCTGCTGGGTTCAATCCTGCCCTTATGGAGCACGAGGGGTCAGGGCAGGGGTGGGGGAGAAGAGCTTGGTGGCCTGGCAGGGCCAAGTGCCAGGGTCCTGTGGGACGGCGTGGGATGTGACACCAAGGGCTGCAGAAGGTGTCTTTGGGATGAGAAACACAGCCAGGGAGCATGGGCCAGGATTGAACCTGCAAACTCCTGGGCTAGCTGTGCACCCTTGCGCAATGCACTTAACCTCTCTGGGCCTGGGCTTCCTCATGTCTAAAGTGGGGAGCAGCACCAATCCTCAGGGCTGGGGCAGGAGTTGGGGGAGGAGGTGAGTCAGTGCCTCCAGCCTCAGAGTCCAGGGCCCGGCTCTCTGCTGTTGTCCTTCATCCCACAGGGGTTTACTGAGCGCTGATGACACATAGGCTCCATGTCCCGGGCTCTGTGTCCACCCCCCATGCCCCCAAACCTGGGACACAGGACAATTGTGCACTAGACAGAACACCAAGGAAGCAGGGTCCCTGTCTGTCCCCACTGCTCTGTCCCTCGCACCTAGGACAGTGCCTGGCAGGCTCTACGCATCCGGTATACATTTGTTGAATGAATGAAATATTCCCATTTTATAGACTAGGAAGCTGAGTCCTGAGGAGTTCAAGGAATGTCTCAAGGTCAATCAAGGTCAGTGTCTCCCTCTCTCCCTTGGAGATGTGTCTTTGAGCGTCAGCACCCCTGGAAAAGCCTTCTGTGCCTGGGTCACCCAGGAAACTTGTGAAGGTGCAGATTCGGAGTATGGTCTGGGTGGGACCTGGCATTCTGCATTTCCCACCAGCCTCCAGGTGATGCCCTCGGGCCAGGGACCAGCCCCTGAGCTAGGAGGGACCAGAACGCAGGACCCAGCTGGTCCGACTCCACGCTGGGCACTGGGTGGGGCAGTCCAGAGGCTTCCTGGAGGAGGAATCTCGGTGGGCAGAGAGGTTGAGTGTCTTCCCGCCCACGCAGGCGAAGGGGGAGGAGGCTCACACCAGCCTCACGCGGAGTCCTGCTCTCCCCAGGCCGAGACGCTGGGATCCTGCCCTGCCTTCTGCTGTCTGGGATGAGTAGTCCGGCTCAGCATGAAACGGCCGCGTAAGGAATGCTCTGCCCCAGAACGTTCTCTCATCTACGCAGGGTGCACGGTAATTTGTTCCTGATTAAGCAAAATGCCACAGGTCATGCTGTGACTACTTTTAATATTGAATCTTTTCTCATGTCCTCACTCCTACAACCCAGTAATTGCCAATTTTCTTCTCTGCCTCTAGTTCTATTTACGCATCTGAAGCAGAGGCCCGGGTCCCTGCACTGCCTCCTCCCTTTTTCTTTCTACCCACTGTTTATGAGCCTCTGCTGCGAGTTCATAAATGTTCTAGGCCCAGGGACGCATCCTAGAGCTTCTCGTGCTGAGGGAAGGTGACAGGAGATCAAGATGTGACGCCACCTGCCTTCGAGTGTCTGGCTCCCTCACGGGACCCTGGGGGTGGAGGTGGGGAGGGGTCAACACGGACTCGGCATCACTAAGGCGATGACTGCTATCCCGCTGCAGGGTCTCCTTCTGTTAGTGGACTTGTCTCTCTAAGACCCCAAAGGGCAAAAATCTGTCTCCCGGTAGGCAGGTGCTCATCGCACAGTCCTCGCCTAATTGGCATCAGAAAATGCTTCGCGAAGAAAGGCAGGCTGGAGGGAAAGGGGGCTTGGGATGTAAAAATATCACCGACTCAGCTTCCTGGGCCTACCTCTGGAAAGCTGATCCGCGCAGAGAATCGATGAGTCTCCCACCCACGCAGGCATCTGGCTCTCTAAATAATCCCAGCTTCGCGACCCCACCCGCACACCAAGAATACCCCTTGCCAGCTGAGCTGATGTGTATTTTCATGCCCGAGTATTGCTTTGCTTTTGCAAACTCTTTATGGGAAAATGGGCTGTCAACAAGAGCTTCAGAGGCAGAACAGGGAAGAGAAGCAGACTAATTTCCCCAATTGCGGACATGACGTGAGAGTCTTACCTTCTCGGGCTGCTGCCCACGTGGGGATTTGCAATGGAAATCGCAGGGCCCTTGGCTGGGGCAGTTCTCCGCTGATGAGACACTTTGCAGGGAGTGTCTGTGTGGCTGGGGGGCCCACTGCTGATGGAGCGGGTCTAACGACCTCATCAGAGCCGCCTGTGAGGCCATCGTCACCCTCACAGCAGACGGGCAAGGACACTGCTCCCTTAAGGCCCACCTGGGCCCGAAACCAAGTGATCAGGGTTCCCGGGAGCTCCTGCTCCGCCCTGCCCACCACCCCCTACCTGGGAGCCGCTTCCCACCTGGGTCTGGACACAGCTCCACCTGCTCTGGGGAGAGGTTCCCAGGATGGGGAAAGACCTGCCCCAGGAAGACCTTGAACCTCCTCATGGAGAAATCCTGACCCAGAGGCCTAAAGGTCTGGGAGCAGCAAACTGTAGGCTGTGCCTCCCTCCCTCAACTCCTCCCCTCCAGTTTGTCCTCAGGGCCCAGTTGGAGCTCCCCCTCTTCCAGGAAGCCCTTCCTGATGCCTCCAGCCCACTCTGGCCTCTTCCTTTCCTAACTGCTGCTCCTGGTCTGTGGGGTGGGGAGGAGCATGGGCCTTAGCAGTAGAGGCTTGGGTTAGAGCCTGCTCTGCCATCTCAGGCTGTGTGACCTCGGGCAAATCACTTGACTTCCCTGGGACTCCATTTCCTCCAGGTAAAATGATGTATTATTTATTCAAGTATGTGTGTGTTCCGTGGTGACAGAAATGAAGGTACAGTGCCGTTAAAGCACAGTGTGCAGGGGGAATGTGAGGGGTGACGTTCTGGCCACTCTGTGCCCAGCTCCCCTCCTGGCAGACCTGCCCTCGGTGCTCTCTGCAGAGTGTCCAGCCCTTCTGGGCTTCCTGGGGCCCACCTCGTGACGCATGTTCAGGCGGCCAGCTCCCTGGCAGGACGAGAGGACCCTGGGATCTCTGCTCCTCCTGAAACTTGAGGCAGCCCCCGTCGGTCTCCTTCTTGGAGATCAGGATGAGGCAGCCAGAGCAC